>JAVTVY010047317.1:0-234517 GCA_036873755.1 Hanleya hanleyi | reverse complement strand
GGTGGCTGCCCCAGTTAGTTGCCTCTTACGACAAGCTGTCTGAGAAGCAGAAGCATGGCAAGGGATAGAACAAATGTGGGAGAAGTCACTGCTGTAGAACTTAGAAAACAGTAACACATTCTCTCTTCCATATATGTATCCTGTAACACTGTCCCAGATATACCAGACATGAACGGGCAGACAAACGGATGGATTGACAGAAAACAACATCATGCAACATCGGCCTTTTGGGCTGGCATATAAAAAGGTCATGAAGGTGGGACTGGATCAGATACGGTGTGGTACAGGTATATCACGGGAAATGGGTCTGGGTTAAATTTGTGACAGGTTTGGACTCAACAGATTCTTTTCGAATCGGTTATGTCGATACCTTGCCACAAGATGTCACTTTGGAGCATGGGTAAAAAATTAGAATAACTTAATGGACTCTACAAAGTTTGTCTGTCTATATCATCTTTGGAGAAAAAAAGTGAAAATCTTCAGTTTTATCATATTTTGATATGTGAAATAAAGTTGCCACATGACATATTATTATACCTCACTGTGTATTCGTTTATTTTAATTGGTTGAGACACCATCACGTGGTATTCCGCAATTCTCGATGTCTTATGGAAAAAACAGCTCGTCAATGTGATGTCCCACGATCTCGCGCCGACATCACACGATCACGCACAGAAGTCACACGGCAGAGGCAATGTCACACGGTCTCACGCAGTTATCGCCCGTGAACAGACTCTTTCGTAGCATTGTCGTATGTTGTGCTGTCATTCCGCTGTAATCACGATGGCGTGTACAGACAGAAAGCGTTTTACGTTAGGTTTTCGCTGCCTTGGTTTTTCTCTTTACACTGTAGGTCTATTTGTATTGTTTATGGCTTTTTTCGGTATAATAAAACAGATATTGCATGCTTTGAGGTGTGATATCACGATTTGTCAGCTCTCGAAGGTGATGTTCAACTCGTGCTCCGCACTCGTTGAACATCACCTTCTCGAGCAAATCGTGATCACACCTCCACATATCTGTATGCTTATACCAACCACTTTGAGCGAAACGCCGGCATGGAAATGTTGCATGCTTAAAAGTCCTGACACTCATCTACAGGCCTGTGCCCAGAAAATAATGTCAGCAGTTGTTTATACTCACCCAACATCACATGTGTAAGAGTGAACTTTCCCCCCAGCATCTTCTATGAGCTGTGCTGTAACTTTGTTTGCCTCCTCATCGATATCCCATATGACTAACACAGCTCCAAGTTTGGAGAATTCTATAGCTAGCTGCTGTCCTATTCCACGACCAGCTCCAGTCACCAAAACTATTTCATCTTGGACTGATTTACACGCGGTCGGTAAAATTAATCTCAAGAAAGCAACGACCAAAGCAATGAGAACGTCTTTGATGGCAACAGAGGCATCTTTGAAAATTTTACCCCAAGTATCTTGTTCTTGATGTATAATGGCACGTACGGAGCCATTTGTTGCTGACATGTTGTTCTCGAAAAGGCAAACTGGGGGCAAAATTCACTGTGTACTTTCGGGGATTCAAGTTGTGTCTTTATGTATAGATCCCTATATCAAATTTAGCAATCACAACGTTCAGATCTCCATTATCATGTTATGATGTTCTGGTCTGCTGCGCGGCCAGCCAACAAGTGAGTGGTTACAAAACAGAACAGTCGGCAGCTAGTCGCACGAGTCGAGTCATGACGGATTCTCTCACCCGCCCTGTCCAGTGTGACAGTTGATATAGTACACGCCGCCTATATCCCGCCCCATTGTTTCATTGTCTGGCCCCTGTCCGTTTTCTAGGAGAGATGAACAATTGGTTATTAAAGTAAGGCATTGTTTCCAATCTCATATTACAATCGTCATGGTCAAATCACTGATACTTAACACTGGCTGTTGCTGATGTCGCGACAAACTGCACGCACTGAACCCCAACCTCTGACCCAATTACATGGTTACAGTAAATTATAACATCTGAAACAAATTCGAAATATTGTTGAGTCCTACTTTCCAGCTCAAGAATAGTAAATCTCGAAAATGTATGCTGCAAACGAAAGAACCAATGCAGCAGTGTCTAAGAGTATTTTCTCAAAGGAGAAGAAAAAAAAAGTTCAACTTTGGATGGTGGCCTGTGAGTGCCATTCCTCATTATTCTTTTCGAGATTTAATTTAACATTTCTTCGATCAAATATGTTGCTAAACACACTGTTGACTAGACATCGACTAAATTGGCAAGCCTGAGGTGAACCAACTTTGTTAATTCACCGCCGATAACTTAACATGTGCTCCAACTTATATTTGACACTTTTTCTGTATTTAACTGTGGTTAGGTTGTTTTAGAAGTTCACAAAAAAAAAGCGTTGACCAGTAAAATGGTCAACAAATAATTTTTGGCCCAGTTGCATAATATTGGCCCCATTCTGTAATCGAAATACATTGTTGTTTAACCACAAAATAAGCAATGATGATCCATGTAATTGGTAAACCTTTAAAATATTTTCCTATCGATGTCTATACTTCCCTACTGAAGCAGCATAAGGAAACCGGTTTTGGAATTCTCTCCAATAATCGAGATAATTGGAAATACATGTAGGATGATCCCAACAGACTGCCATAAAAACACATACATTCAATGCATTTTATTCGGTTAAAAATAAATCGCAAAAATAAATAAAAAATACTTTCGGGTAATGATCAGACGAAGTCACTTTTTCTATTTGCAACATAATTTTTCCTAAGGTTTACTGTTCTTTTCACTGCTTGGACCAATGATAATGTTTGCTAATGGTGTCAGAATGGTGAAACGTAGCTTGAATATAAAATACTTGACAACTTGTTCCTCACAAAACAGTTCAGTTTTCTCAGCTTCCAATCTGTTATATTACATTGGTTAGTTTTCGAGTCATATTGTCCCGACAGCTTTAGAACTAGCCTATTTCCAATCCCGATTCAAGTTCTTATTTTGGTGCGATCCTAGAGAACCCTGTTCTGTGCATCCCACTGTGTACACTTCCGGTGTATATAATTTCGCTTGTTATCAGAAGATTTATTCCGAAGAGAATAATAATAATATTTGAGATAAAAGAAACAAACCAAATTTTATAGATTTTATGCACTACATACAGTTAGCTGAGGGGAACTTTTCAGCCTACGGCACTAAACGGTTATCCAGAGCAAGGCAACGTTCAATGTTGTGGGCTTTATGAATAGGGTAAAAAAGTGCCCGTATGAAAAAGCCTCTTTCCCGGTCCAACCATGGCCGATAAGTACGTGTATATGTATTTTCCGCTCATAAAATCCACAAACATCTTTTAAATTTCGAGCTGTTGAACATGTACATTGTCCACATACGTCATTGGATGTTTCATTGAAACATACATACTGTTATCTTGTAGCAATACCGGACTATTACCCGAAAAAAGTACCACTGTCTTGTGGTTGTCGCCAACAAATCTCACATGGTTGAACATTCAACAACAACAACAGCAATGTAACTGGATATAAACGTGAATGAACGTCGAAACAAAACACTTCATGATTGTTGACTAGTAACTTCTTATTTGCCAGTATTGCATTCGTAATCACGCAAATCGGCAATTGCAGCTACTCTCATGATGGGTCCATAGAATTACCCAAATGAACCCAAATGTAAGTTATTTTACCCAAATGAAGGCAATATGTACCCAAATGAAGCTAGTATATGCGTAAAAGCTAGGGTGTCCTGTCACCCGAAAATATAATAAAATAGGACAGGTGCACCAAATAATGCCAAAAATTTACGAATTTACTATCAGATGACCCCTTTGATTAGATCCAGGTGCCTGTTCACTCTGGCTGATGCTGAGGTGACAGGCACAGAGCGATCGAGTGGCCTATGGCCAGCATTGAAATAAACATGCAATTTTTTCAACCTACCTGCAAGTACATCGACTAAAACCAGCCTGTATGTTAAGTTTGGGTCCCCTACAATGATATTATGCAGTAATTCCGTGTCTGTAGGGTCTGTACTATTTATTTCGAGTGAAATCCAGTCAGGAGCGAAGACAGAAACACGTCCGTGCCCGCCATCTTCTCAGAAATTATGACGTGAAACACGTCGGCGCGAGAAAACGCGCGGTAGACACAGGTTGGTTCAAATTACAAACCTAAACACGTGATCGGCCAAATCGGCTTCTATCGCACGGGCAGTCCATGCAACGTTCACAGTCCAGCAAAATGTCGAACAGAGGAAAGAAGAGAAAACAGTCTTTGAATTCTGAATTACCACAACTGTCAAAGAGGCAGAATTGTACTGTAAAGGCCAGTAGGCAGCAGATAGTTAAGATTCTCTGAATTCCTTGCCCCTGTGAAAACGATGTGCTACTGTTAATTGAGGAATATTTATAGCTTTTCTCATCCATGCTACGACCCGAATACCGTGTACTCTCTTTTCATAATTCAACCGCGTATTATAAATACATCCTCGGAAATATTGGTATTTTTTTCCTTACTTGTTCGACTTATCTGCTTCTGTCCAGCTGTATGTTGCCTATGTGATCTTTTAATTTGTTAATATTCTACCGCCCTTGTAGCGCGATGAATCAAAGGGATAACCAACATATCCTGGAGGATACAATTCAAACAACCATTTTTCCACAAACAAATATATAGGTATTGGTATGTTGAAAAAAACAAGCTATTTGAGTGTGCAGCACTTATCATTTAGTGTCATTAATGCGGTCACGAGCCATTTCAAAACTCACCAGGTGGTCAGACAATGTGCCTCATCGATGGCTAAACAGCAGACACTCTGTCCCCACCTTTGGACGATGCCCCACCACGGAGGATTCATGACAGCCTCGGGTGACGTAAATACAAGTTGAAAACTTCCTCTTTCTAGTCCTTAAAAAAAATAAAATCTGATATATTTCTAGCCATACTGGAGTGGGCGGCTCAATGATTCTTCCGCACAAACAGAAATTCAAATAACAGGTAAATGAATTTATAGCCCTACATATCCCCGCCATTAGTTATTCCTGATCTCTAACTTTTACCGTATACTAGTAACTAATGTTAAATTGTCCCGCAGGGGGTACCACAAGTATTTGAAGCAGTATGGTGAAGGAGGTAATGCTTATGTACATGACATAACCTTCTTTAGCTTCTTTCGTCATTTCCACAACCCTCAGTATGGCGACACAGGAAATTCCCAACACTGAATATCTGGTAACTAAATCCATCATGAGGCTCCGCAATGGAGATATCACTAATACAATGTGCTTTTCGTCAGGTTGTATCTGCATTAGAATGATAAATAATATGCGTCATGATAAAAGTGGGAAAACCGAAGCGTACCAGGCCGAAAATTCTTATAACTCTTTAGTCTACCTTTATGCGCACATGCATATGGGCATAATGAACACTTGAATGGCTTTTCACCCTTGAGTCAAGGGTATAGTGTGGTAATTTTGAGCTCCCTATAACTCAGGGGGAAAGGAACATATTCCTAAATAGCCTCGGCCAGGTAAAGGGGGTTCATGGGATTCATTCCGGTGGTTCAATTGTCATTTTCCATAGTAGCCGTATAGTTAGTGTTTTTTTTATATATATATTTTTTTTAACTCACCTTGTCCAGCACAAGTGGCAATAGTGCGAAGCAATGACTTTTTCCATATCCTGTCGGAAGAATCCCTAGTACACTGTGTTTAACGCATAAATTGTTTAGTATGATTTTTTGTTCTTTTTTCAATTTATGCGGTAATAGATCTTTCACTATGGACTCTATGGCTCTGTTCGTGTTCGACATTTTGCTGGACTGTGACTGCCTGTGCGATAGAAGCCGATCACGTGTTTAGGTTTGTAATTTGAACCAACCAGTGTCTACCGCGCGTTTTCTCGCGCCGACGTGTTTTACGTCATAATTTCTGAGAAGATGGCGGGCACGGACGTGTTTCTGTCTTCGCTCCTGACTGGATTTCACTCGAAATAAATAGTACAGACCCTACAGACACGGAATTACTGCATAATATCATTGTAGGGGACCCAAACTTAACATACAGGCTGGTTTTAGTCGATGTACTTGCAGGTAGGTTGAAAAAATTGCATGTTTATTTCAATGCTGGCCATAGGCCACTCGATCGCTCTGTGCCTGTCACCTCAGCATCAGCCAGAGTGAACAGGCACCTGGGTCTACCTTTGATATGTTTGACGGAGCTTGAAAACTAGCTGACAGCTACCAAGCAAAGCCATGCTTTATCCCCTTACAACTTGTTCAATCAGACGAAATAAGATTAGCAAGGAATATTGTATAATAATATTTATTGAATATAGAAATAGGATATCGAATAGCACAATTGTACAAAGCTACATTTTGTGGACAATCTGTTTTCTAAATACTGTCAACATCACAATTGAATACCTGTAGACTACCTGGCTCTCTCACTTCTACTGCGTTTCCTCTGACCAGGTTTTTTTTGCAATCCCCTTTGCCTTGTTTGAAACTGAATTTCACATTGTTAGCAGTTATCACATCTCCAGTAGTACATTTTTTTCGTAAGACAAACTTCCTAAATATTGTTACCTTTTCTTCCTCAGATTTCTTCACCCAAACATCCCTGCTGATAGAATACTTCTTATATTTTGGCAGAAGAACATAGTTCTTGTAAAATTGGGAAAGCCAACCCACACGCTCCCCATCGCTAAACACCCACACGCTCCCCATCGCTAAACACCCACACGCTCCCCATCGCTAAACACCCACACGCTCCCCATCGCTAAACACCCACACGCTCCCCATCGCTAAACACCCACACGCTCCCCATCGCTAAACACCCACACGCTCCCCATCGCTAAACACCCACACGCTCCCCATCGCTAAACACCCCTATTAACGAGAAGGAAATCCTAGAAGCTGTTAAAATCCTGCGGACTCGACTCCATAAGTAATGAGATGATCCAAACTGCATTCCCATATATCAAGGACATCTTGCTATTGCTCTTCAACAAAGTGCTAGCTTTAGGGCAATTCCCAAAATCTTGGGCAACGGGCCTGATAGTTCCAATCCACAAAAGTGGTAACACCATCGATACCAATAATTATCGTGGTATAACTTTGAATAGCTGTATGGGGAAAATATTCTGCTCTGTACTTAATACTAGAATTACTGATTTTGCAGCAGAATATGGACTTATCTCAAAGTCTCAGTTAGGTTTTAAAAAGGGCTGTAGGACCACAGACCATATATTTGTAATAGATAAATACACTGGTAAGAAAAATAAGCTTCATGCTTGCTTCGTTGATTTCAGCAAAGCTTTTGACTCTGTCTGGCATGATGCCCTCTTCTTAAAACTTCAGAAAGCTGGGATAACCGGTAACATATATAATGTTATAAAAAACATGTATTGTCACAGCCAGTCTAGGGTTAAATCTGCAGCATGTTTGAGTGATGGCTTCCCTATCACCAGAGGTGTTCATCAGGGTAATGTGTTAAGTCCGATACTTTTTAACATCTATATCAATGATCTGCTGGATGGCCTAAATGGTTGCAAGTCCCCCACCTTATGGGGCGAGTCTGTGCATTGCCTCGCATATGCTGATGACATTGTTCTGTTATCTCTGGATAGGGTAGACCTACAAGCGAAACTTGATCACCTCGGTCTGTATATTAATAAGTGGGACCTATCTGTGAATATTAAAAAGACAAAAATTGTTACTTTTGGTTCCAACAAACCAGCTGGTTATAATTTCCATATTAATGGTAACCCAGTCGAGAGTGTTAATAAATACAAGTATCTTGGAATAATCTTACATAGTAATGGCTACTTCAATCAAGCAATTAGCAACCTATCTTGTGCAGCCAAAAAAGCCATGTTCTCTTGAGGAATGCTGTGAACCCAAATGAATTGAATATCAAATTAGCATGTAACTTATTTGACTGTATTCTACAACCCATTCTGTTATATGGGGCAGAAGTTTGGCTTGGTTATGTTAACAAAGGAAGTATGTCTGTTGAATCAACCCTATTGAAGGATAACGATGTGGAAAGGGTCCACATTAAGTACTGTAAGCAAATACTTGGCGTACATACAAAAGCAGCCAACATGGCGGTTCTTGGTGAGCTCGGGAGAGCCCCAGTTATGTTGGCTGCTATAGTTAATTGTATTATCTACATATTGTAGCATCTAGCCCAACTTCATTGCTATATAAAGCCTATCTAGAACAAGTTGAGGCAGAAAGAGTGACTAATTGTAGTAATTGGGTGAGTTTTATTAAGAAGATCTTAGCAGATGTTGGTTGTGTATATCTCTGGGACAATCAAGGTTGTAATTACTCTAAATCTACATTGAAATTTATCAAAAAGAGAATCTTTGACATTTTTGTGTCCAGTTGGAGAGAGAAAATTACTAAATTTAGTAAATTAGAGACCTACTGCAGTTTCAAATACAAACTGGAGGCTGAAAATTGCATCTTAATTCCCAATAGGCATCACCGAGTATCATTGACACAGTTTCGGATAAGTGCGCATAAACTACAAATCGAAAGGGGGCGATATCAAAAAGACATCCCCAGAGATCAAAGACTCTGTACTTTTTGCCAAGTGCTCGAAGATGAGCAACATTTTCTTTTGGAATGTAAAAGATTCAAAACTGAGAGAGATATCTTGTTCAACACCATAAAACCTCTTATGCCCAGTGATACATATACTCAATTATCAAATGCCCATTTACTTATTATGTTAACTCATTCGGTACCGTAAGCGCCATTTGGCGTCACAGATCTGGGCCTCCTCAACCCCATAGACGCCATATGGCGCAAAACATAACTGTCGTGGGAAAATAGAATTTTCATATCTAAGCATTGTCAAATGTAATTAACGGCCTATATGTTTATGAAGCTTATTTTCTCACATAACAATTTCTGAAATTTGGATTTGACTAACAGAGAAATTATTTCAAGATCGTTGTTTGAAAATGCAGATAAAAAATAAAATCACGAAAATTTCCAAAATGAAGTCGGCCGTATACACCACCGTTGGAATTCTTATTTTCCTGGTCTGTTTAGGAAGAAATATCACGTAAACCATACATATATCGAAAGATAAGATCGCTATCTATCCGATTATATATAAAGCATTTTCGTATTGAATGAAATATATAACGAAATAAAACTATAATCCGAGAAGAGATCTTTGAGAACATCGCGCATTTTCGGCAGACATTTGCAAATGTTCAAATACCTGGAAGAATCATACGATTCCTTGAGAAATCTGACGAATTCACGAGATATTTTCTGTCAAATTTTCTGTCAAGGTACAGGTATATATCCATTGTTGAGATTTCCTACGATCGTATACGTTTGGTAAATTTATTTCCCAAATATTCCGCTATTGTCCGACACCAACTTGTCAGAATTTCGCACCATCTTTTCTGTTTTTATTTCTCCAAACAAACCCGCGCTGAATGAGGCAATCCGATTGGCTCGCCTTGTGACGTGAACGCTCTTATCCAATCCACTTGCCCAAAACAGCGGGCTTATCAGAAAGATCGTTTCGTGAACACTGTTTTCAATCCAATCAAATCTTTCGTTTCACTGGCCATCCGATGGAGATTGTACTACGAGAAGAAAGCTGAATGAATGGGCTTTACAATGATACGTCATTCATTGAAATCGGTTCAGGGAAACGGAGCACGGACGCGATTGAATCAGACGAGAAAAAAAACCTTCTGCTTCATTATTTTGCGCGTAATATAATGACTATCAACGGAATTTCTACCAGATAAAAACTTTAATTTATAAGTTATATGTGGATGAAATAAAATGAGGAAATTATCATCTTTATCCAGGGAATGGATACTACAATCAGCTATAAATTTTACCAGCCAGAGATTACGTACATCTGAAACCAGACCATGACAATTTCGATGTTATTTTTGTTGAAGCATTTTTTTCAAACAGATAAAAACATTTTCATGAAATTTGCATGCATAATTTCATGTATATAATTATAAAAATAACACAAACACAATTTCTGATGCTTGTGTATTTCATGGAGATATAAAGTTTCAAATTTTATTCACTTTCATAAACAAAATATTTTTGAAATGAACTTTTGGTCGACAGCTTCTGTGATGGACATTTGTGCACTGCACACATTGAGACTCAACTGTGGAGCTACTGGTACTGAGGCCAGAAATGAGGCTCGGTACTGAATGAGTTAATGACCTCGAAATCGCAGCCAATAGTAAATGCCGTGGCAAAATTTGTCCATGTATGTTCGATAAAGCTGTAATAACGCATTGCCGACTCGCCATTATTCTTACCCATATCACTGGGGTCTCCCCTGTCAATGAAGTTGTTGGCTCCCAAGCCCCACAACCCTGTTATGTTCTGTATGTATATGTATACACCATGTTTGTTTGTTTCTTGTAATTGTTAGTCTACGGGCACAATAGTGCAATAAAGTATCATATGTAATCCTATGTAACCCTATGTATCAGTGAATAGTTTTTGATCGTATTGTTTTTATGTATTGCTTGTACTTTTTATATGTCCTGTGTGTATTGTTCTCTATGTATTGCTTGTATATTTTATATGTCCTGTATGTTCGCTTTTATGTGGTGCCTTTAGCCTTCGGGCAAAAACGAGCAATAAACTATCTATCTATGTAAACATCTTAAATGAACTAAGAAATGTAAGATGAAATTAAAATAAAACATTGAGTTGATGGGCCGCGAAATCCGTATGGGAAGCGGCCCTTAAACTACAATTTCAATGGGTAATTCTATGGACCGCTCATGATATGAGCGACTTAGTCAGGTTAGCTAAATAATATATAGCCCTCACGAGTATGAGGGCTATAGGTCGGCCCCAGTCACCTCCAGCGAGGGTTTTAGATAATTTTATTACGAATCGCCCACCTCTGAAACTGCCGTACATCTAATCTCTATCCCCTCTTGCGCACTATTTTAAAATCTTGCGCACTATTGTGAAATAGTAACGAATATATCACCGTCTGAATTTTCCAGTCGACAACTTCCCACTTTATACGCGCCATGTTCAATTGCAAACGGCCAGCACACATATACCGTGCCGTCACCAGCATGGCGCGTATAGAGTTGAAGTTTTCAACTGGAAAATTCAGACGGCGATATATGCGTCACTATTTCACAATAGTGCGCAAGATTTTAAAATAGTGCGCAGGAGGGGATAGAGATTAGATGTACGGCAGTTTCAGAGGTGGGTGATTCGTAATAAAATTATCTAAAACCCTCGCTGGAGGTGACTGGGGCCGACCTATAGCCCGGTCGATACTTGGTGTAAGAACGCATTGTTGAGGCTTTTGTTGAGGCTTTTGTGCAGCTGAAAAGGGTCACGTCTAGACGCATTGTTGAGCTCAGACAGGCTATTGTAGGCTTTGTCTTGTGCGTTCTTACACCAAGTATAAACCTGTAGCCCTCATACTCGTGAGGGCTATATATTATTTAGCTAAGTCAGGTCAGAGCAAAGGACTAACTGGGATATATATCCCGAGTGGGATATTAAATCCAAGTTTGGATATTGAGATATATCCTAATTGGGATATGTTGACCGATTTTCATACTAAACAGCAATGGCGATTAATTTCGGCATCAAAAGCACAAAAACAAGATAGAATTTACTTCACAAAACGAAAATGCATGATAAGGAGCAACTAAATCATTGTTTATATGATTCTGGCTTCTACATTACGATGGTGGCTAGGATGTACGTGGGACCTGGTGACAGTATCATTAGGTTCCAGTTGGGGCTAGAGAATATGCCAGCTTGAAAATATGGAAGTACAAAAATAAAAAAATAAAAATATCAAAGTGGGATATTTTATCTTAAGTGGGATATATATCCTAGTTGGTCCTTTGCCCTGACCTGTTGGTTGTAGCCAAGTTGGCATGCTTTCGTTCATTCCTACACTTGGCCATTATTAGACCTAGCAGGTCTCTCCAACGTTATATCATTTAGGAGGACATGTTTGACCCGAAAATGTAGCACACAATACAGCACGGCAGACTAATCGACCAACCGGATGTCATCGGACATACCTTAAATACTAGGGAAGGATCATGGTATGCTAATACAGCCACGATCATCTCAAGGTACTCCTTTCGGGGGTCTTTCCTCTCGCACCTGTCCCATTACATTTCTCCTCGACTCAATTTCAACTTTCGAAAGTTGGTCGCACGCGCATGCGTCAAGTAACCGGAACATGGCGATAGTGACATCATCACGGTCATGATATTTAGCCAAACAGGTCTCTACAAGTGCAAACAATCGGTAGATATAGTTTTATTACAGGTAGAGATCGTTTGCACTTGTAGAGACCTGTTTGGCTAACAACCGTGACCGTGATGATGTCACTATCGCTATGTTCCGGTTACTTGACACATGCGGTGCGACCAATTTTCGAAAGTTGAAATTGAGTCGAGGAGACATTTAATGGGACAGGTGCGAGAGAAAAGACCCCCGAAAGGAGTACCTTGAGATGATCGTGGCTGTAAGCACACCGTGATCCTTCCCAAGTATTTAAGTTATGTCTGACGACATTAGGTTGGTCGATTCGACTGGCGTGCTGTATTGTGCGCTACATTTTCTGGTCAAACGTGTCCTCCTAAATGATATAATGCTAGGGCTCTCCTCCTTTAGCGGGGAGAGCCCTACTAGGTCTAGGCCATTATCAATGAACTTACCTGTACACTCCGGGATCACACGGCTCCATGTGTCGTCCAGCTCTAACCGGCAATAAAACAACCCCTCCCAACTTTGTCTATTGGATTTATCGTGTTCGGCAAAGAGTTTGATTACCGTGAACAGCTCACCCGTCTGCAAGTAGTCTTCAAATATCAACAGCCGTTTTAATTTCTCCTCCATTATATTCGTACGTGTCACATGATCAGCATTTCCATTTTCAAAATCATACTCCAATCGATGGATATGGGATATCATCGACCAAAGAATAAAATTGGACCCTATCGAAGGCCAAAGTGGCCTTGCCATAATTTCCCCCCAAATTTGAAGCCTGTATGACCAAACCTCAATAATTTTAACCCCACGCATACTGGAATACCAACAGCTGAGGGGATTTGGTTCACTTGGCATGCTTGGGCTATTTTCATCAAAATGTAAGGAATTCAATATGATTCACTTAATCTAACTCTACAGGAACCCAGTAATATCATAATTTTCAATGAAGATTGCTGGAAGTTTTGCATGAATCAGTTGATTCCTGTTCATTACTGGGGATCAGATTTCTGTGAAAAAGCAAGCTGTGCCATTTTGACACTGAAATAATCTCTTCTCAACTATTTGCATCTTGTAATGGATCCAAAATCCTCAATCTTAGTAAGGGCTGTTCCATTTAAAAAGGTATGGGAGGGGTGGGAAGGCAGCTTTGAATTATACCCCACCACCCATAGAAATTTTATTGGCCTTCCCAATGTTGTAACATGGATTGAAGGGAATTTCCTCCCATGACCCATAGAATAATATATTGAGTGCCTTCCTCCCCTCCCATACCTTTTTAAATGGAACAGCCCTAAATTAATATCATATTATACCAATGCTTCTCAATGATGTCCGTATAGGATCTCACTTTCATTGAATTTGCTGTTCAGTATCGTGAATATTTCATAGCATTATGATGTCATGACTGCATTTGGCTGAATCCCCTTGTAGTCAGGAAGGGGGGATAGGATCACCGTCTCCATTTACCTCCAGGTTTATATATATAAAGCAATAAATTTATCTACCCAAACATTATGGCGCTGCACTGACTAGACCGTAGCAACATCAAAAGCTTGAGATAACCCACCAGCATGGAGTCATTTGGCCGAGCCAACCAAACCCTACCTTGTTGTCCCCTACAAGCCACTATGAAGAGATAACGGAATTGGTCGATGCTCACGTCCGTACTAGATAGGTAGATCATACAGCGATTACAAGATTGACATGATAGATAGATCATGCAGCGAAAAATCCAAATGGGGAGCAGAAAGCATTTAATTTGAATTAGATTGCGAAAATGTCTATCGAAGGAAAATTTGTATCAATTCTTCATGAAGAAGTATGTTTATCCTTGCAGACCCAAACAGCCACAGGTACCGGAAACCCTCTTGAAAAAGAGGAAACAGTTCGAGGAACTGCGGGCCAGGAGGGCCAAGGCTGCCGTACTGTCTAAAAAGGTACAGAACAAATTAAAATTAAGCTGTCTGTATTTTGAGCTGTGATTCGAAGTCATCTCAAAACTTTACTGGTTTGTTAGCCGGAGCTTCTTGAAATTGGGGCATGAATTCCTTGAAAGGAATGGCATATGCCGGTTTAGGCCATTGTCACTTGATTAGTTATTTAGCATGACCAGCCCTCATCTATATTTTGAGGGCAAATAATTAAAATAGAGGGAATCCCTCATCTATTTTAATTATTTGCCTTCATAATTCCGGATTTACATTTTCATGAGTAAACCTTACTCATTTTCTTTATACATGTATTCATATACAATTGGTTTGCAATTTAATAATTAATAATCAATAATTATAGCATCTAGCATGTGTATTTAAAAAATCAAGGTCATGCTAAACAACCAATCCAGTGACATTGGCCTTATCCAAATGGGATACACTATGCCCAGTGTAGTGTTCTGATCAGCTTGGATAGGAGTTCCAATTGGAATGGCATATTGTGCTATTGTATGGCAAGCTGTATGCAATCCTTACTTCGCTGAGTTCGAAAATGGATACCAGGGAGTTCCTAGGAGTTCCAACTCAGCGCGCCATGCCACACCCGTTGGAATGCCTTATGCCAGTTCCCAGTAAGCCCTAATTTCAAGAAGCTCCCTTATCCATGTGTTCATGAAGAGAACTATTAATTTTATTAAGTCAAAGGTCCATTTTAAATCCCTTTGAAAATGAAAATAGCTTAGGCCGCTGATGGTTCGTTTCCCATAACCAGCCTTCATCTATATTTTTAGGGCAAATAATTAAAATCCATGAAGGATTTACATTTTCATGAGTAAAACTTGCTCATTTTCTTCATATTTGTATACAATTGGTTTGCAAGTTTATAATTAATTATCGCACTCAGCATGTGTATTTTTACAAGTAAGGTTACGAGAAACAAACAATTAACCGTGGCCTTATCTGTACTATAATATCTTGATGTGCTATTCACCAAATGTTTCAAAACCAAACCAATTATTTCTCGATAAAATGCCAAAGAAGCCAATTATTATCCCACACATAGACCCTAATCAGGGGATATAGAATCTCTGCCTGTGTGTGCTGTACATGTGCTCCTATAGTTTTGTTGACATGAGAAATGCTAAAGTAAATTCACCTCAAAAGTTTTACAGAAAATATTATGGGCAAATAACCATCACGCCATCAATATCAAGGGCCCCGTGGGGCTTCCGGGGATTGACCTGGGATGTTGTTGTGCACACCGCAGGTCATAGTAAGAATAGGCCTCAGCTCCTCAGACAGCCTGTTGTAAGAGGCGACTGAGGCACCCGTGGGGGTCCCCGGTGTGAAAAAGAGTAGGACCCCACCCGTGTGGTTCCCGAGTGTGAAAAGGAATAGGACCCAACGTCGTGATCTGACTGAAAAAAGTTGAAAGCGACGTTAAATCATATTCACTCACTCAATATCAAGGTTAATAGGTCACAGCATCATGGATCTGAAATTAACGTCTGGAATATATCTTAAACTTTTGCTTTTACAAACTTCTTGAAACTTTTGAAGTGGTGGTCATGCGATTCAAGGTCAAGGTCCAAGATGCCAAGACAGTTATTAACCAAACTTCAAAGTGTTGATTCCAGAACTCAAAGCATATTTATTTTTGATCAGTAGATGAAAGTGATCATTGTCACGTATCAAAACTTTATCTTGCTTGTATCTGGAGTTAGACTTCTTCATAGGATCTCCTGATTCTGAGGTACACCTGATTCTGAGGTACACCTGATTCTGAAGAATCACATTGATTTGTGTTTTGAGATTCTCTGCCAATGTTGACTCTTTATTGTGTATGTAATTAAGACCCTTTTGCATGTCTTGGGGCATTTTTGCCTGTCGTATTAATGTATTATTACATTATAACAATTATGCATTATTAGTCTTGTGTAAATTTAACATGACGACCAGCAGGAAAATATGTGCTCATAACTTTTGTTTGTTTACAAATAGGGTTTTTGTATTTTATTGCGCAGAAATTACGAGAAAATAGAAAGGTCATCTTCAAGAGGGCTGAACAATATGTGAAGGAATACCGCATTAAAGAGAGGACTGATATCCGATTGGCCAGACAGGCGAGGAAAAGTAGTAACTTTTACGTTCCAGCAGAGCCCAAGGTTGCATTTGTCATCAGAATCAGAGGGTAAGTTACCATGGTAACAGGGTTTCCCCGAGTCGTGGAATACCATAAGCATTTTCATGTATCTATATATGTTAACCTGTTATATGAAGGTCAGCAGAGAAGATGTTGGGTCAGCCGGATACATTATGTTGTCAAAATAAATTTTATTGGTAGTCTATGCTCAAAGAAAAATCCTTCATATGTTATGTGCGAAAACAGATATTTCCTACACAAATACCCAGGTCATGGTAAGGGCTGTTCCATTTAAAAAGGTATGGGAGGGGCGGAAGGCAGCTTTGAATTATATCCCATCACCCATAGAAATTTTATTGGCCTTCCCAATGTTGTAACATGGATTGAAGGAAATTTCCTCCCATGACCCATAGAATAAAAAATGTAGTGCCTTCCTCCCCTCTTATACCTTTTTAAATGGAACAGCCCTAAGAACAGGCCTTAGCTCCTCAGACAGCCGGTCATAAAAGGTGACTAACTGTGGCACTCCTGGAGTTCCCAGGTGTGAAAAGGAATAGAACCTCACCCACCCATGGGGTTCCCAGGTATGAAAAGGAATAGGATGCTGGCCGTGGGGTTGCCAGGTGTGACAAGGAATAGGACCCAAACATCGTAGTATGACTGAAATATAGTTGAAAGTGACATTAAATTATATTAAATCACTCCGTCATCCTGTACTGGGCTTGGCTTCATGAACATTTATTTAAAGATGGCCTCAAAGTTAAAACTCAGCTATGTTTTTATCACTTTTCAGTATTAATGGTGTCCACCCGAAGCCGAGGAAAGTGATGCAGCTGTTCAGACTGCGACAGATTAACAATGGAATCTTCCTCAAACTGAACAAGGCCACGTTACACATGCTGAGGATAGCACAGCCCTATATCACATGGGGGTATGTACAACAACTACAAACAGTCTTGCCAGCATGCTATCCTCTGCATGGCCGAGTTTATTGAAATGAAAAGGGCATTCCATTTTTCATACGAAAAAAGTGGGCTTTTTATGTGATCACAACTCCTGTTTAGTGGTTACGGTAATTCCCCTAATAATTCGATCACCGGAAATGCAACTAAACTGGCTTATATCTGAAAATATTCTCCATGGCACCATCTACAAGGTGTCACATTTTGTCATTATATAGCTTTTCTTCAATTTGAATGTAGAAGACGTTAAATTCTATTCACTCACTCACTCCTTGAATGTAGAATGGGAATGTTACTCTTTCTCTGTGTTTGAATAACAAGAGTTGAAAAGTGAACTTCCTGTGATTGAATTATTAGGGGAATTACTGTAACCATAATTTTTTGTGGGAATATTAGCCTATCAACATGTACTTGCATGTAGTATGGTTTTATTACCATTTGAGGGTGTTGTCATCGTTTCGTCTGTCTATCCATCTTCCTTGTGAACAACAAGGATTATAGCTGCACATTCCAATGTCATACCACATATGCAGCTGAAACCACAGCTGTTTGATGGGTCAGAAGTCTATTGAAAAACTTTACCTATTTTATCAAGGTCAAATTCAAAGTATTTATGATAATATTCGAGGCATTGAAGTGGGTTTCCAAATTCAAATTATTTACATACTTGGTTAACCCTTTCACCGATGTACCCCTCTGTTTGATTTTATATAGGTTAAATTTTTAACAATGAATGATCCATGAAAGGGATAAATGTTAATGAAATATAAATGCTTAGTTGTTACCGTTAATGGCATGAGGTTTTATACCTCCGATTGCATTGGGGTTGAAATGTGGTGCACAACTTTTGTGTGTGGTTGGCTCTTGACCAATCGGCATCATCCGTTAACAGAGTTGAGTGGCCCAGGATGTCAGTGAGATGCATCTTCATTTTATCAAGCCAATTTCTGTTTCCACTTCGAACTTCCCGTTGATATATCTGACCCCCTTCAATGTTCAAAGACAGTTAGATACAGGGTCTCACAGCATCCTTAAAAAGGACACAACTATAAAATCAAATGACCATTTTTCCACAAAATCAAATGACTTTATTTTAGAAAACTCATAGATTAAAGTGAATATCAGGGGCAAAAGACACAGTAGTTTGTGTAAAACACTCAAAGAACACAAACTGACAATGTTTTTGGCATGCTCAACACCATTTGAGTGATATTAGCCATTCAGTTCAGTTCAGTTGGTAGATCCCTCCTCTATATAGGAGCACCTCTGTATAGGAGTACATATTAATATACAATCAATTGGAACCACTCCACATTTATAGCTCAACTATCGTGCTGTGAAGTGAACATTTATACAATTGGACGAACTACTATCCTGAAAGTGCTGTGATAGTCTAACCATGTGAGCTTCCTGGCGGTGTATGCAATGTACTATACTGTGAGTGGATTTATATAGCGGTCACTGAAAGACACCCAGGTACTTTATTCCCCAAGTGCCTCCGCTGGCAAAGGTCTAGCGTAGCAACTAGTTCCACCATCAGTCCATATTACCCTGGACACCGAATCAGTCCAGCGCCTTGTTAATAGGCGAGTATATATGTAAAGCGGTCACTGGCGAGGGGCGAACCCACGCCAGCTGTAGCACTCCGGGTCAGAGTCGAACACTCTAACTACTTCGGCCATGACACGCCACTACATTTTGTAAAATTAGTTTTTTCAAATAACGACAAAGCTATATTCAAACAAGGACTGTGGCGAAAATCCTGCATCTAACCCTGAAAGACTTATAAATAGACACGAGACATCACTGACCTCGAAAACATTTGAAATTTGAAATGGGTCGCACAAGACCGTTTTGATTGGTTGACCTATATAGTGGGCACCATATTAGGAGGAAGGACGCCGCTAATAAAGGATGTCACTTTACTCCCAATTGACGTGTACGTTCTGATTGGTTCGTCTCTGGTTCGTAGGGGAAATCTACACCTAGGATTTTGAACATTGAAGGGGGTCAGATAAATCAAGGCAGGGCCATCCTTAAAAATAAGTTTGTTGCGCGTAACCCGACCGACTGTCCAAAAATCCGCCGACTGGAAACTTTTTTCGCCGATTTTCCGACCGGTCATCTTTTTATTTTATTTTGCAATGTCAGAATTATCTCCCCTATCTCCCCTCTCGGGGAAAACGTATGTAAAACGTTCGCCCAGCAAAAGCAAGCAGGATTTCACTCACCAGTAGTCGGGATGTGAGCGTATGTCACACGTTTTGAAGGCATATCCTCCATGGCCCAGTCCGTAGGGGAATGCAGTTTTCGTCGACCACGTGTATATGGCGGGAAGTTCCCCCTTCTGTTTTGTGTTTGGGTTTGATGGCGAGTCGAGAGGACAATAAACACATCGAGAGACGACAGCAACACAGGATGGGAAAAATATTTCAAAACGGCTGGTTATTAAAACCTGCCATAAAGAGCTCTGTCGCGAATCGACGTGGAACGTAGACATGTTTAGGACTGTCACCACCTCGTGGGTCCGTACACCGACAGATTCCGAGACTGACGATGTTACAACAACAACGATGTTTGGATTTCTACTTTTATCCGAGAAGACTTCAGTGTGCCTAAATGCAGAAAATCTGTACTGCTTTTTTGTTTACCCGAAACTTTATAACCCTCTATGTCGATAAAGCTATGGATAGTGTCGGTGGCGGTCTTGACAAATTACACCCGTCAGCTTAATTTTGACGTTCCGATGTCGGCATCAAATACGCTTGTCAGAATTCCACCTCGGACTAAATTCCACGAAAAGACACAGGTTAGAAACTTAGTATTTGCCTCACTGTTGTCAGTAAATTAAATTACGATGTATTTCCAGGGTGCGAAATAGAAAAATAATTATGGTTGCCCAAGGGCAACCTGCACCTCATTTTCAGGTTGCCCGGCTAATTTTTAAGTTGCCCGAAAATATATGTACTTTATTTGGACCCAAAATCAGACTCGACAAAACAAGTATGATTCAACTGTGACAATCTGATGATCATGTACAGACTAGACCATCACTGAATCTTTTTGTTTGATCTCCAATTGGCAGTTCTAAACCTTTTTAACAACCAACGTAATGGCACCATTGCAGCAACAATTTGCCATGAAACCAAATCTAAGTAAGCTCACTTTCATAAAATTAATTTATGAAGTTATGAGAAATTTATGTAAGTGAAAAGCCAGGGTTCCTACAGCTATGACAGGATAGAATTTCAGAGTTTTTATAGACAAATATGCTTTCAAATGACTCATTTTAATATTGTGTAATTGATAATTAATTGCACTACATCTATGTAAAGAAAATGAAAAAAAATAAATAAATAGATAATAAAATCTGTAGTAAGTAGCTATGAGCAAGATGATGATATTTATACTTTGTTTAAAATATGATAATGAATAAGTCAACTCATGGTGACCATCTCTCATCTGCTAAGTTAAACTTTTACATCCAGATGCTACTTTACAGGGGAGATAATCATGTAATGTTACTGTTAAGGGGGGATAACCGTGAGCCTGATGGCTGACAGACCATGTGCAAATCACAAATTTTCAATGTTATCTCATCTAGCCTTGAGGTAAATATATATTTGTAGCTGTTATATTCGATAATAGTCATCAGAAAAGGATTAACAGTAAATTTTGTGAACCATCAACAAAGTCAACCGTGGATGTAGTTTCGTTATTGGCAACTGAATTATGCGGTGTCCAGTTTTCGTTACCGTATGTCAACATTCGGTTTGCCATCTTCCCAAGACCAAAACTGTTTGCCGACATCAAACTCTTTCAACACAGCCTTCTTTTCAGCCTAGCGAATAGTCCTTGTATGATATGAGACGATTGTATCAACAGACTTGCAGACTTTTTCTGTTTTTTCACCAAGAAACGAGGTTGCCCGCCGGACCACCGTCTGTCATAAACAGGTTGCCCGAAAAAAATTCTAGTTGCCCCGGGCAATCGGGCAAATGGCTATTTCGCACCCTGATTTCTAATCTGAATAAAGGAAGTACCTAAGTATTCAATAAAAGCACACCATAAATTTGCGACGAGGAAGGGCGGTAATGATGTTAATGATTAATTTGAGATAATTTTCTCAACTCCAAATGGGGCTCTCCAAATGGTAATGAACAACCTTCTGTATAACACTGAGAGGATTTTTTTCTTTCCTGTCACAATTTTGGCAAAAGTGTGTCTGGTAGTGGTATATGTAAAAATTTTTTTTTGACCAGCTAGTCACTAGTCATTGTCAAGAAGGTGTTCAAGGATGTCGATGTCTTCTAAGAAATAAAACAGTTACACAAGCCTGAATTTAAGAATATCTTGCTTTATACCTTGTAGATAACTAGTTTTCTGTACTGAAATAATTTTGCTGCCAGACAAAAAGTATTTTTCAAATGACCTGCTTAGTATCTGAACAAAATCACACTAACCTCTTCCACCCTCCCCAAAAGGAAAACCTGATCTAAAAAAAAAAAAAAATTACCTACCTACCGACCCAACTTCCTGAGGTAGGGTCGGGTTACAGCCAACAAACATATTTTTAAGGATGGCCCAGGCTGGATAAAATGAAGATGGTGAGATGAGATATTGTCCATCTCTCATATGCAGATATATGATTTCTTTGTCGATCAAATTCAATGCAATGCTGTCAGAGGGTTGTAGCAAATGCAATTAGAGGGTTTTAGCAAAATGCAGTCAGAGGATGTTACACAGACATTTAGGACGTTATAAAACTCTGGCAATGGAAGAATGGTTTGCTCGACTTTTATTCTGTTTGTATACATTTTCTCAGGCCTCCGACGCTGAAGAGTATTCGTGAACTGGTGTACAAACGGGGCTATGGCAAAGTGGACAAGAGACGGATTCCCCTCACAGACAACGCCATTATTGAGAAAACTTTGGGTAAGCTCCCATTTTGTGCATTTTGTCCAGGCATGAACATGCAGTCCTTGCATGTAGCCCTACTCCTAGCAATCTGGGTTGTTATGATTGATCAGTGTAATATAACCTTCAGGGGATAAGGTGATGCTTGAAATGAGAGGTGCATGCTATAATCCTGTCATACAACGGACATGACTGAAGGGGTAGAGTATCGCCTTGCTTTTGTACCCAACTTGTCTCGGAGATGCGCTTTGCAGTAAGCATTAAAATAGTTGGCATTTTGCTGAGGGCATGTTCGTTTCACCCTCGTTCGTTGGCACATTTCTATGAATAATTTTCTCTCTACCATTGGTAACTATATGGATCAAGGTAATGTCCATCTGTGTTGCTGAAATATTGTTGAACGAAACGTTTAATTTAATTCTCTTTCTCTCACTCTCTCTGTAAACAACTGGAATTACCAGACATGCGAAACTCTGTCTTCATGGGTTTGGCTTTTGAAAACCTGTTCACATAGAATCCGCACAACACACTCAAGTCTGCTTGTAATAGGGAAAAAGTTCACCTGTAGGAATTTCCAGATTTCAAGTTATGAAAGTTAAGCAAAGCTAAGCAGTTCACAGGAAAGTGTTTGCTGAAAGTCCTGCAAACCTACATAGTTGGTTTCTGGGACCCCAGCTTTGAGACGTGGTGATAAAGCAGAACTCGTATGGCAGGACCTTACAGAGCTTCTTGAAATTAGGGCACGAGTTCCTTGATAGGAATGGCATATGCCGGTTATCCCAGTTGGATACACCATGGTTCTGATCTTGATAAGAATTCCAATTGGAATGCCATATGTCATTCCCCTCATGGGATGGCATAAGCAATCCATTGTCTGCAAAGTTCCTAAAAGTGTGACATGGAGTTCGTAGGAGTTCCAACTCCATGCACCATGCCTCTCTGTTTGGAATGCCTTATGCCAGTTCCTAGCATGCCCTATCTCCCTTATGTAATTGTATGAACTTCTCTCTTTTCAGGTCAACACGGCATCATCTGTATGGAAGACTTGATTCATGAGATCATCACATGTGGTCCGGCCTTCAAACAGGCCACTAACTTCCTCTGGCCGTTCAAGCTGAACACACCCAATGGTGGGTGGAGACGAAAATACAACCACTACAATGATGGTGGAGACTTTGGAAATAGAAGCGAAAAGATTAACGAACTCCTGAGAAAGATGATCTAATTTTCTTCATGTTGACATCTTGTAAATTATGAGTTTGAACGTCCTGTTGTAGGATGCACAGCTCCAATCTGCATACCGATGTTGGTAATAAAAGTGGGCAGAGTTCATTGAAGGAAATACATCTTCTCCTTATATTCAGATTCTTTTCTGTCTCATAAAAATAATTCAGAAACATCTCAACACATATTGACCTGGGGAGGAGTGATGGTCCTGTTATACCTTGAATACTTTACATATCAATGTACTGAGAATAGACTCGGTGGAAGGGGCTAGGGATTTGCCAAATGCAGCAGGCAAGAATTTCAAATGTCCGTGATCATGCCAACAGCCGTTGGAGCATACATGCACTACTTGATTCTTGTCCTGATGAGATGGCGCGGTCAATTTAACTGCAGACTATTTCTGATAAGGGGAAAAGGAAGTTTCCAGAGCTATTTTGAGAGCAACATGTTCTCCAGTATTTTTCTAGGCAAGAGACTAGATCCTGGTATGCTTTCGACCACTAAATTCGGCATGACCGTGCTAAGCCTGCCACAGAATGTTGTAATTTATTACCTGCTTCATTATCTGCTCAGACTGTAACCTCATTTGAAAACGCTGTGCAGTCTAGAAGTGATTCTTTATTGTCTGGGTTCAGAACAGTGAAAAGCTTAAATTGTATGAAAAATATATCGCCCTTGTAAACATGCACATTCTGATAGGTTTTTCCGTCGATATACCATCTTCAGCAAGAGGTTAGTTGCAGTATTGTCACTGGAGATGCATTCTCTTGCCCCAAAATATCAGAGGAATTGACCTGGGATGTCGTGCACACCGCAGGTCATGGTAAGAATAGGCCTCCGCTCCTCAGACAGCTTGTCGGAAGAGGCGACTGAGGCACACTTGGGGTTCCCGGGTGTGAAAAGGAATAGGACCCCACCCGTGTGGTTCCCGGGTGTGAAAAGGAATAGGACTCAACGTCGTGATATGACAAATATAAACAGTGCAACAAAAGTAAGTCCCCCCCTAAACGATGTTTGATATCTTCCAAGATATTTTCCAGATCCTGATGAATTTTTGCACACACTAGCCCAGTAACCAGCCCCACACGGTATATCAAGGATTAATACGTAGGTGTAGTTGTACGCAAATGAGCATGCGCAAACTGGGAATCGGTCCAATTTTGAAAAGTTCATGAACAGATTAATCCAGACTTTTCAATGTCAAATCGTTATTTCATCACAGAATTCGATCATGTTGACTCCGTATCTCGACGGTCAGTAATCATTAAAATCGCGTGTAACCGCCACGACATTGGATGACATTTCGACAACGTGCTCGCATGGTGTTGATGAGGCTTGCGATCCGACGTTGCGGGATGGCTAACCACTCCTCCTGAAGCAGGCGTCTCACGTCATCAAGATTTGACTCCACCCCAACTCGACGATAGACCGATTGTTTCAGCTGATCCCAAAGATGTTCGATGGGATTGAGATCCGGAGAACTGGCGGGCCACTGCATGTGGTCAATGCCTTCAGTTTGGAAGAAGCCATTTACAATCCTTGCCCGATGTGGACGCGCATTGTCGTCCATGAAGACAAATCCATCCCCAACGGCACCTGCGTAGGGCAAAACCTGTGGTCGAAGAACTTCAGTCACGTAGCGATTAGCGTTCAAGTTCCCCTGAATCGGCACCAGATCGGTTTTACCGGTCAAACTAATGCCTGCCCAGACCATTACGCTGCCACCACCAAAGGCCGTTACTGGTTGCACGCAACACTCGGCATGCTGCTCTCCCTGACGACGCCACACACGCCTCCTACCGTCAACGTGACGGAGACAGACACGCGTTTCGTCACTGAAGAGAACATTGCCCCACTGTCGTCTGGTCCACCGAACATGATTTCTTGCCCACTGCAGACGCGCTATCTTATGACGGCGGAGCAGAGAAGCCTTCTTCACCATACGCCTAGCACGCAATCCGACGGCTTTTAGGCGTCTCCTAACTGTTTGAGCACTACTCTCCTAGCGCCGGCACCAGCATCTGCTCTTATTTGATCTCGGACCTCTCGTGCTGAAATTCAGAATGGGAGTTAAGTGAATTGAGGAGTGAGTGAGTCGTGTTTAACGGAACGAGTTGGATCTGCGCTACATCAGAAAATGGTATTCGATTTTTTTGTGGCACACCGAGGCCCTCATACCTGATAACGTTCTGTTCCTCAGTGTGACGTTAACGATTCGACGGTCTTGTCGTCGTGTGGTCGTCCTGGGCCTTCCACTTTTTGGTAGATCCTTCACATCCCCTGTAGCACGAAACTTTGCTTGCAATTTGCGAATTGCTTTAGGTGTTACCCCCATTCGACGAGCAACCTGTTTTACAGGGGTGTTAGCCTCCAACAGACCAATTGCAACAGCCCTATCCATATTGGATAAACGAGGCATGGTTTACCACAGAACTTCAACTGAATGCCCAAGACTTGTGGGCAGAAATATGGGATATTCAGGTATGAGACCGTTTTTATTGACCATCTCGGACATCAAATTACGTAAAACCCGTTATGTGAAACCGCATGAATTTCTTGTGGTGGTTGACATGTCCTGGATGCCCAACCACACGAATATTTCATGACTGGTTGATCGAATTCTGTGATGAAATAACGATTTGACATTGAAAAGTCTGGATTAATCTGTTCATGAACTTTTCAAAATTGGACCGATTCCCAGTTTGCGCATGCTCATTTGCGTACAACTACACCTACGTATTAATCCTTGATATACCGTGTGGGGCTGGTTACTGGGCTAGTGTGTGCAAAAATTCATCAGGATCTGGAAAATATCTTGGAAGATATCAAACATCGTTTAGGGGGGGGACTTACTTTTGTTGCACTGTTTAGTTGAAAGCGACGTTAAATCATATTCACTCACTTGCCTATCAGAGGGATCACAGTTTGGGCATGCAAGGAACGGGCATATGTCACTCAGAAAAGGATGCCATGACATCCTGTCTCACAGGGAATGGCCAGTGTCATGAGCGCAACACCTTTCCCGTCTCGTATTCTCTCTGGCTCCAGCCGTTACATATAACATGTATAATGGGGCTTGTGCTTCCAAGTCTGGTGGCCAATCATTTGCCTTCGTGGCATGAGAGTAAACTTCTTCACAGTCTGCTCTATATTTTCTGACCTGAATGCGACATTAGGCCTAAATCTATTTCTCCTCCGTCTCCATTTCCAGATATTTGTGCTTGGTATTTCCAATGCTAATTACCTAACCTTGGCCCATTGTCATGTGTGTTTCATGCCTTTCGCGGCTGGGGGGGGTCGATCTTCGGATGTCCTCCATATTGGCTTCATATTATGTTAAGTGACTGTCCAGTTTTCGTGGAGCGAGCATACATGTATATTACTGTTTGGAACGCCTCAAAAATGTTTCAAATGTGCAATAATACCTTCCAGTGACGTTTCAGAGAGTGTTCAGAGAAACAGTCATTTTGCAGTGACTGGAGGTGATAGATGAGCAGTGTGACTAACGTCACAGGACCTACGAAGTAGAGTAGGCATTAGGACTCCTCGTATTTTCATTGAGATATGATGTACAACCTTCCATAACAGCCACAGGTTCTCTTTATAACATGCCTTTTGTGAGATTGAGCAAGATTATATTTGGGTATTTATATATTTACATCGATGTGTTCGTGCCACAAAAAATGAAAGTATATTGGTGAATGTTCTGGTCATTTAGTGATCCGGCCCTGGTACATCAAGCAGTTGAATAGACTCGGAGTTAAACGTCTATAAATAGTTCGCTCAGCTGTATTGAGGTCGCTGTCCTCAGATCTGCGGTTGAATCCAACAGCGAGAGAGCACCAGGCATGCCAGGGCTGTTCCCAAATTCCATGGTGTCATGTTTCCCTCGCTTAAATGATCGGACTTTTCTCCGTATGATCTATAACAATATACTGAAGTGTTAATTATAAATCTAATTTTAATCAGAATTATTTCAGATCAGAACTTGCTGGTAACAATGCCCTAATGCTCGTTCATGCCAAAAATCAAGGTTCTAATGTCAACGGTTCTCCTTATTTTGCCGACGAAAGGATTCGGATGGACTGCCTGACTGACTGACTCACTCATTACCGGACAATTTGCGATCTGTAGCCTACTTCGTAGGAATATGTTTGTCACAATGGCTTGGGTAGCAGTGGGTGTCTTCGTCGATGTTGTTGCTGTTGTATATACATTTCCCACCTTTTCATACACCACAATGACAGTGGATGTCATAAAAATGCTTTCTATACGACCTACATCGATCTCATTCATTTATTCTTTATTTCTATACATGAATACAAACAGAAAATGTTAAAACTAAGATAAAATATTACATTTACATTATAAAAGTTATATTGTGACATGACATAATCACGCCAATCAGGAAAGCCAGTTCATTCCAATTTATAAATTAGGTGGCGGTTGAAGCGGTCCCAGTGGCAGGAGATACTGCGAGCTGTGATCTCTCCAGAAGCATTTCATATACAAACTTAGCTAAGATTCATAGCGTCTCCCTTCCCTATGCCGACGACAAATACATTTCCCTGGTGGTAACTCGAACATCTCCATGGCGCACTTATTATTACCTTTGCGCCCTATTGGATCTTCATTAACTTGAGAAAATATGCCGCCATGAATAAAAATATCATAATCGATGTGATCATCACCCCCTGTATACACGGGGTCTATTATGACGAAAATGCCCATCTTCTTGACCCTCAATTTCAGGTGATTTTGAGGCTCCATAGGGATAATTTTAACGTCTGTAATTGATATATGACCGACGACGGGCCATTTAGTCTGTCATTTCTGTATATTTATTCATGGCGGCCCATTTTCTCAAGTTAATGAAGGTGCAATAGGGCGCAAAGGTAATAATAAGTGCGCCATGGAGATGTTAGTTACCACCAGGGAAATGTATTTGTCGTCGGCATAGCGTTGAGGGAAGGGAGACGCTATGAATCTTAGCTAATATAAACTGCCCTATTGTTGGCGAAAGGTGGATGGGTGGATCATCATCCGAACTCCTGGCACAATCATACGTAGAACTTTTGCTCTTAGCCATTCGGTAACGGGTGCTATCTGAGGGTATTAGGGCGTGTCCCAAATGGTCACATCCGATTGGTCCCGTGACATCGGACATCGGCGCAATCACATTCATAAAACGAGGACACCTCCAGAAAGCGATCGATTGAAATGATCCTTAATTTGGTGGGCCTGGAAGTGCTCCCATGACAAAATAAAAAGCATATAATTTTCCTGTAAACTGCCGCCGATTTAATTCTTTTCATATATGTTAGGCCGTTTGTAATATGCTTTTCCTTAAGAAAAAGAAAGAAGCATGCTCCGTTAGAGCGAGAATTAAAATAGCTGATTCGCACAACTTCGGGTAGAATCTCAGTCTTGCGCCTCGAGCGCTCAAGTGAAATTGACATGTCTCATGTCTGAGATTCCCAGGTCAAAATATTTGAATACAGATAATTTCATTGCATCGTTTAGATGGAGCGGACATGTGACTTGATGCTTGGGGAAGCTATGTTGGGCAAAATACATAGAGAATGAAGTTAATGGGCTAAGGGTAGTGTTAAGTGAAACGTGAAATGCCCTTAGCAAGCCAAGGTGTGGGTGGGTTAATCAGGAAATAGAATTTTTCGAGGTCAGTTAGTTGCCCGAATATAGGTGACGGGCTTTGTTGATGATGTTATATAGAATGTTTCAAATACCACTCGGGCATATACAAACAAAATGATAGTCTTCAACGATTGTTTTTTAGGTCACACCGTTTACAAAATCGTTTGTTCCGGTCTATTTTCACGGGGCGATGTAGGCCCGTAGGGACTAATGGTCCTGTTCTGTAGTCAGAAAAAATTGAGCTGCAGCTCTGTGTCTTGCTAACACAGCAAAAGATAGAGTTCTTACACGACAAGAAAGAGGTCTGAAACTTCCTAATGTCCAGGTTTCTGTGTTTTTAATGTTCGCGTATAGTTGCAGGTCTGATATGTTTAAGTTACATTTCCATTTATCTAATTTTATGCGTGTTTTAGTTCATTTTCCAGTGGCACTACTTTCGTGCTCAAAATATGTCGTCTGCTAAACCACAGATTTTGAGAGGCGCATGTTGAGTGATTTTGTGGGACTAACTCATTCTCATTAGAAAGCGTGTTTGGGCAGTAATTTAGTATTAAATAATACCAGTATAAGTGTAATTCATTGTAGAAAACAATGGGATATTTCACTTTGCCTGTATTCATTTACATTTTCATGAAATATGTGTTGAGTTACAGTTTGGAATTTTCGCCATTTAAGCTCACCCCTCAAGACCCTCTCCATTATCTTTTTATAGTAAGTTTCTAAAATCCAGTGGTGGTCAAATCATTTACGTAATAATTTCCCTGTATTCAGAAATGTTTTCTTTTCATTCTACTTCTGAAATATTCATGAAATGTTGCAAGCATTTTCCCCTGATCTACAGAAAGAGCTCTGCATATATAGTTTTGAAGCTGTAAGGTGACAGGGGAGATAACCAAATAGAACTGTAATATACTAGGGAGGAGGTACATGAAACAATATGAGGCCATGAGAGGATGCATCCCAGCATAGCTTCAGTCCATCTAACCATGAGGATTTTACATTGTATCTCAATACTCATTTTTACCCCTCGGCCAATTTTGGCCATGGGGTATTGTCGTCTTGAACGTCCGTCTGTTCGTACGTCCGTACGTCAGCGAGATAGACGGAAAACGGTTCCACTGAAGAATTCCAAATTTGGTATGCTTATTTACCTAGTCAAGGACCAGAAGCCTATTGAATTGGGACCTGATTGAGTGGAAACCTTGGCGGCCATCTTTAATTTTATGCAAAATGGATAATGATCCATATCTCGGAAACCATTCAACTGTTCAATACGAAAGTTAGTATACATCATAGATACATTAAGCAACTTTCAATGAATTACCAAACCGGCTTTTCTGATTAGCTGGAAATCCTGGAGGCCATCTTTAATTTATGCAAAATCGATAAGGATACATATCTCTGTTACCATTCAATTGTTTTATATGAAAGTTGGTATTGATCATCGGTGCATACAGATACTTTAAATCGGGACCTGATTGACTGAAAACCTTGGTGGCCATCTTTAATTTATGCAAAAACTTTAATGATATATATCTTTGATATCATTTAAGTGTTCTATACCAAACTTGGTATACAGCATCGATGTATCAAGAGACTTGCAATGAATAACCACATCAGTTCCTCTGAGTGGAGAGAAGGATGGGTGGCCATCTTTAATTTATGCAAAATCATTAATGATCTCGTTTTCTGATACCGTTCAAGTGCTCGAAGTAAAATTTGGTATACATCATCGATACATACTCACGACAAATGACAGTTCTGGTTTTTCTGATTGGGCGGAAACCTTGGTGGCCATCTTTAATTTATGCAAAATCTTTAATGATGTATATCTGAGATACCATTTGAGTGTTCTATACAAAACTTGGTATACAGCATCAATGTATCAAGAGAATTTCAATTAATAACCACATCAGTTCCTCTGAGTGGCGGGAAGGATGAGCGGCCATCTTTAATTTATGCTAAATCATTAATGATCTCTATCTCTGATACTGTTTAAATGCTCGATCTAAAATTTGGTATACATCATTGATGCATCAAGAAACTTATGTAATGAAAACCGGTTTCTCTGATTGGACGGAAACCTTGGGGGTCATTCTGCTTGGTGTTCCTGACATCTTGGTTCAAATTGAATACATTATGAATGTACCGAGAGACGAGGGGTTTTCAGATGCGCAGCTTCGTATTGTTATTTACTGCTGAAGGATATGCTTTCGATTATCTGAAAAAAGTGAAATTTTTACAAATATTGGTAACATGCAGTGAAGACATTATTTTATCATTTCATCAGGTTGGTTTCATAATAAATGTCTGTCCCAGCGGTTTTTAAAAAAAATATATATACGTGTACAATTACACTAATGCACTAGACATGCTAGAGATCCTTGTTGAGAGGAATGTGTGAGACTACAAGTATGGCTCTTCACCATGAGATGGAACATCAAAGAGTTAGTGGAATTATTCCAACAGCCTATTTTACATTTAAATAGCCCCGTTTCAGTGCCTAAGGCTCTAGTCCTACATCTGCCCGTTTCTACTTCGAGCCGATGTGCACAGATCCTAAGTTTAGTTAGTGATTGCTTATAGTTTCGATTTTTTTTATATAGTTCAAATAAGGAGATATAGAATATGTTTGTTCTATATGTTTGTAGTGAAGTAAGATTGTCTTGATAGAATTGTATGTATATGGTTTTCAATTTGTCTTTTGAGGGTATGTTTTTACTGGGCCGCAGTGGCAAGTCCTGAGCACTGATCGGCCTATTATTTTTTTGCATCATTATTGATGAATAGCTATGCCATGCAATTCCACCGTTTCTAGTGCTTTGCTGTACCCCTCCTCCACTGGATCTGAATCTAAATGACAAGTAATGCAACTAAAATGTTAAAGAATTCGCCACGAATCCCGGTACGCGGTCCGCAGGAGAACTTGCCTCATGGCATTCTCCGCGCCCGTTGAGTTTTCACCATAGTCCCTGCCCGCTCATTTATTTACTGTTGGTTGTCTGCAGATACCCGAATTCCCTATGTACCGATATTCTTGGCGAAAGTTGGTGTACGGCTTTCACATTATAGTTGCATCACTTGTCATTTAGATGTAGATCAAGTAGAGGAGTGGTATGCAGATCGGTGTAGGTTATATAGAAAGCATTTTATGACATCCACTGTCATTGTGGTGTATGAAAAGATGGGAAATAATTATATACTTGAAGTAAAAATAAATAACAACAACATTGACGAAGACACCCGCTGCCACCCAAGCAACTGTGATCTTTGTCATAAGTGCTTAAAGAAAGACTGACACGCGTCTAACCTTTTTATTGAGACTGATAAGCGAACAGGACGACCCGAAACTGGACGCAAAAGCCGAAAAAAATTGGATAGAAGTAAAAAATCGGGAATGTAACAGTGTAACGGGCACCCGATCGAGCTAGTTTTTTCTAGGTTCGATAAGGGATCTCTCAAAACAATGGTTTGCGGTGAGTCCACTCAAGGAATGCAGTTGGGTCTGGAACAAGTCAACGACAGAGTTTAGTAATTAAATTAATACTATGCCCCTTTTCGGGTGTAATAATCTTGAATATGCTTGAATGTAACCAGGTATATCTGAAGAACTGTGCTCAATACAGCTTCCAAATTTTGGAAACTTTATCTACTTGTATTCTAGAAGCCTACGACAAATTATTCGTCTCGGCCCTGATTTTATAGAGTTATGACCCTTTTTATACGCCCGCCAAAAGGAGGGCGTATTATGTGATGGCGGTTTCTGTCCGTGTGTCCGTCCGTTCGTTCGTCGTGCCGTCCCTCGTGTCCGGTATTTAATATCTGGAACAGTTTTCTATCTACAGTTTCAATTTCTTGTGAGTGGATACCCTACGGGGAGACGATGTGTTGCATACCAAAATGAAGGGCAGAGGTCAAAGGTCACTGGCCTGAAAAACAGGAAATCACTAAAGTATTCGTGTCCGGTCTATATCTGTGAATGTTTTCTATCCACAGTTGCACTTTTTTGTGAGTGGATACACTAGGTGGAGACGATGTGTCGCGCACCGAAATTGAGGTCGATGTCAAAGGTCACAGTTGCCTAAAAATCAGGAAATCGTTGACAGTTTTCTATCTACAGTTCTAATTTTCGGTGAATGGATGCCCTAGGGGGGAACGATGTGTTTCATACCAAATGTAGGTCAAGGTCAGAGGTCAAAGATCAGTGTGACCGAAAAATCAGGAAATCCTTAAAAATTTATGTTTTTATGTGAGTGGATTCAATAGGGAGAAACAAAGTGTCGCATACCAAAAATCAGGTCAAGGTCAACGGTCACTGTGACCCCAAAATCAGGAAATTATTAAAAAAAACATCTTTTTGTGTCAGTAGATACATGAGGGGGACACGATGTGTCACATACCAAAATGTAGGTCAAGGCCGAAGGTCAAGGTCACTGTGACCCCCAAAATCAAGAAATTGTTAAAAATCAAGATGTCTTGATACGTTGAGGAAAGACAGTGTGTCGTGTACCAACATTTAGGTCAAGGTCAAGGTCACCGTGACCCAAAAATTTGAAATCATTTAAAAATAAACTGTGCCAGTAGATACATTGATGGACATGATGTGTTTACACATCAAAATGTGGGTCGAAGGTCAAGGTAACTGAAACCCCAAAGTCAAGAAATCATTAAAAGTCACATTTTTCATATACCTGCCGAAGGCGAGGTCATGTAAATTAATGCGATGTTACGTTCTGTCCATTCATCCATTAACATTAGTTGTCCTTGCGATATCTCTAGTTTCAAGGTATGGATTGGTACCAAACTTTGGGTATAGCTTACTCACATTGCAAAGAGAGATCAATTTGTCAAAGGTCAAGGTCACAGTCCCCCAAAACTTAATCAAGTTTAGCTGCCAATATGTGTTAGGTTGGAATATTCAGAGTTGTCTCCCCTACATGTATATGGCATTTGTCCTGTGGAGTTTTCTCCCATGTTTGATACATGTAAGAAACAGCTACATTTAGTCAAATTGTTGTGAAATAAAAACCATGCATTTACTAATTTAACGGGGAGAGGGGTCTTTTATGAGCTTTATACCTATTTATTAACTCAAGAACAAAGGTTTACTTCATCACTTTCTTCACATCCTTCTACCTTCATGAAAAATTTTCTCGCCTGAAAGGAATCCATTTGAAAGAAAACTATTATTTTCTTGTGTTTGACTATTCTCGATTTCAGTGTGGGATATGTGAGCCCTTGGCTCTTGTTTCAAGGTCACCTAGTTACCAAGAGTTCAACCCATTTTAGTTTATCATTCAATAGAAGATGTGATATATGTTACATTCTCAGAAGCATAAAATCGTAGACCTTTCTCTGGATTGCTAGCTACCAATGTAGCTGTTATATCTGCAGAATTGATGATATTCTCTAAAACGACAATTTTGGATGATTAGTATAGCACATACTCAATTGGTTGGGGAAAGCCGAGGGGTTTTGTGAGTTTCACCCTCGTATTCACTGGAGCGTTAGTTGTTTCTTCACACAATGGCCATCAACAATGCCCATAAATGTCATAGCCAGATCAGCAATACACATGTGGGCAATCCTCTCGCATATACGAAGGTCAAGAAGGTCATTCTTGTCGCCTTTGGTCACGAAAACAGTCCTCCACACGAAGGAATGTACAGTCTAATAGTCGTGGTTTAAGATAGCACGAAGGAAGACCCATTTCTGACCACTTTTCCAAGAAAACACGAAGGAAGATCCAGTAAAGGAAGCAATCCCCCGACGAAGGAAGACCCAGTCCCAGATCCCCACACGAAGGATATTGTCCCCTTTGGGCAAGCAGAACGAACAGGATTTATGTTCGCATCTAATTCTTTATCATATATCTGACAATCCAGTCCTTGTCTGCATGGGTAAAATAACTATCGGAATCTTTCATTATTACTTCGGTTGTCTGTATTTGTTTCTAGGTAACTGTGCAAAGCAGAAAGCATTCCATCACCTATACGCATGTAAAGAATTTGATAAGCGTGTTTGCAAAAGACGTCACAAGCTGTGAACGATGAAATCTCCACCAACGTGACGACACTCGCTCCCAGAAACAAGCCCATCTGACCTCCAATGGACGCTTCAGAATGAAAAGGGGAGAGAAAAAGAAGATATTGTTATTATTGTTACATATCATACTACCGGTATTTAATGGACACAATAAAGAACTTTCCATATCAATTATTCTATTAGATTGAACACACTCAACTGTAACAGTTCATTTCTTTTTGATTTGGAGACAAATCCAAGAAGCTAGCATATTAACTGAATATTGAGCTATAGTCTGTCCATTTTAATTAATCTTCTGCTTTGGAACTTGTCAAAAATCAGCAGATAGTTTTGCATAGATTTTCCTTTTTGTCTAATGTAGAACAAACTGAACTCTAGAAAATGACCACCATCACTCCGTCATATCGATAATATGTCTCGCTTGAAATAACTTGGATCACTTACATAGGGAGACAATATAATGTATTCATGCTCACTAGCACAAAGGTCAATAATGTAGTGTACGGTCATTGCATATCGCTCCAATAGAGGCGTGTGCGGTTTATCATTCGGAAACTTCGCTGGACATGGGATATAAGCCACCCTCCTATGAAGGGATTTGGTTTAATGTCAACACTCAAGATTGTTTCTCTCATATGGTGACAGCCAGTTTGGATGGTGGAGGAAGTAGGAGTACCCAGAGAGAACCACCACCCGTCAGCAAGTAACTGGCAAACTTTCACACATGCCCTAGCTGGGTTTGAGGCCGTACCGGTTCAGCGGTGTGAGGCTAGCGATCACCAGCGAAACGCCTTAGACCACTCGGCCACCGAGGCTCCCGCCTGATATTACTTTATACGGCATCAATGATCTTTGTGCCAGTTAGCATGAATACATTATGACGTCTACCTATGTAATGGAGGCCAGGAACACGAAACAACTGTACTGGAGTTTTACATGTATATGGAGATAATTTCTAAGTTATTTCAAGCGAGATATATTATCGATATCGTAGGGAAATCGTAGTCCTTTTGTTCTACACGCTACAAAAAAAAATGTGCAGAGTAAACTATTGATTTTTGACAAGCTCCAAAGAAGACGACTAATTAAAATGGACGAACTTTAATAATAACTAGTCAATGAAGAGAACGAGTGAAGAAATTTTGGTTAGCCAGCCTAGTTACATCGTTAATCTCCGGACGCTCCCTTTGTAGATATGACCAGTGTTAGTTTGCTTTGCAGTCGGAACTTTGACTCGGAGGTCTAGATTCAAATATTCTTTTTGGTGCAAATTCGCGCATTCAATTAAAAAATGCGTTGAAGCATCATACCCAGACATCACCATATCTTGAGACGTCTTAAGACATGTCTCAAGACATCTCAAGACATGGATGTGAAGACATCTTGATACGTCTTGAGATGTCTTAGAAATTCAAGACGTGTCTATAGACGCGTCTTAAAGACATGTCTTGAAAATTGAAGACACTTCAAGACACTAGAGCATATTGTCTTGAGACATCTCAAGACACTGTAAAAATATGTCTCAAGACATCTTAAGACATCTTAGTGCATGTCTCGAGACACTGTAAAATGTGTCTCAAGATGTCTTAAGACATCTTAGTGCATGTCTCAAGACACTGTAAAATATGTCTTAAGACGTCTTAAGGCAGCTTAGTTTGTGTCTCAAGACACTGAAATATGTCTCAAGATGTCTTAAGACATCTCAGTGCATGTCTCAAGACACTGTAAAATATGTATCAAGACGTCTTAAGATATATCTTAGTGCATGTCTCAAGACATCTTGATGCATGCCATAAGATGTCTTAATTAAGACATCGTGGCAGCAGTCTTACGACATAATAATCTCAAGACATCTGAACACATGTCTCAAGATAACTGAAGATGTCCTTGAAACTTCATGAATAACTGAAATGCAAAAAATCCTATTCAGCATTATCAACGCTGCAAACGAGCATGTACAAATCGATGGCTGGCTTCGTCTACACGCTGATCGGATTCATGAAGTAAATTTTGTCCGGCCTCAGTTATGCCCCTTGGGCGTGCCTAAAAATTAGAACTTATTTACGGGAAGAAAATCTGACAAAAAACGGGCAGGTTGACCCCCACTTTTTTTTGCCTTTTTAAGTTGAGACCGGACCAGGGAACGTGAGTAAGAAGTTTAATTGAAATCTCTCTTACAGATTTTTCTGGAAATTGAGCCGAATTTGACCATTTTTCGACATTTTAAGGGGTTTTCTAGGAAAAATGAAGCAGGCATGGAGGAGAATGTTCGAGATTCATTTTTCTATAACATAGCAGTGCTATATCTTAAAATAATAGTTTAATCATGCTCTTTCAGAAAATATATACATATAAGTGATTTGCGTTGAAGATTTTACGTCAATTGGTGGCCGAAAGACGAACCCATAATCTATTCCATGCCGAATGGAAGAATCCCTGGAGTGCACCCTACAGCTAGAGACGAAGAAAACAAGATCCCACAACCCATAGTAAAATCCACAAGAAAAAAAAATGACCACTCGTATACCCCATACAGGCATTCCCCGTATAGATGCAAATGTGCAAATCAGGGGAGATAACCCGGAATTTGTGCCACAGAGGATTCGCTCAGTCAGAGTTGTCTTCCTTGCCTCCAGAGGGCAGCACGATCGATGTCGTGATGTCAAGAGGGAATCCCCACAGCCAGCGCCGCCATTTTGTATGTTTATTTTTTGCGGAGATACACTGGACAATAAACGCTCGACCCTGGGATCGCACTGATCCTTGAGTCGTCATAATAACATCGTACAGCACCTATAGATTATGTTTATTACTATAAGTCTTACTTCCCATGGTTTCATGTATTTTTTTTCGTGCTATACGGACCGACCCGCGTATATTGAGAAACTGAGGGTTCCCCACTTGCTATTTATGCTGAGCATAGTGCTAGCAATATTGTTGGGGACCCTGCTTGATGACATGCATTCCGGGACTAACGTAGGACGAACGTTGTGCGGTCGCCATTTTGACAATCTCCATCTTGAAAGTTCACATTATAAATGCGTTCGAGGCCGGTCCCTCGCTGCCTTGGTGGCAAAAACTGGAACTAGGTGGAGATAACTCCGGGCTGTCACGTGACGCGGCAGTGACCTTTGTTGCAACATTATTAATATCCGGTATTGTAAAAGGTGATATTTGGTCATAAAGCGCATCTTTGCGCACCTGGACACCAGGGGGCACCACCAGTCTTGTGACGTCACTTCCGTTTCCTGTCACGTGACCGGAAGTACCCTTTGATCCCTGCGCATCATTATTAATATCCGGTATTGTGCGCATGCGCAGGGGTCAAAAGTACTTCCGGTCACGTGACCGGAACCGGAAGTGACGTCACAAGACTGGTGGCGCCCCCTGGTGTCCAGGTGTGCAAAGATGCGCTTTATATACTACTAAGGCCTCCCTAGACACATCTGACGGTCACGTTTAGGTCACAGTAGGCCCCTAAAGTCCGTGTTTCCGCTTGTTGTTGTTTCGGGAGAAAGCCTAGTTTTGGTATCCACCAGGATTATCATGTGACCTCTTCTCTATTCTCTAAGTTGCCCTTGCAACCCACCATCCAAATTTCACCCCAGAGCCAAGGTCAGCCCACATTAAACCCACATTTCCCTCCCCCACCCCAAAATAATATCAAATTTCACGGTTACATAGTACTGTGGTTACACGGACGTCCGCGTCGCAAGATCAAAGGTCACACCACACGCCACATTCCACAGTCACAACTCCACACCGAATATGTATCTAAATGCGCTTTATACACTACTAACTTCTCGCTTTGAAAATAAAGGCTCAAGACGTCTTGGAATGCATCATCCTGAGAATGTCTTAAGATGTCTCAAGACATACACTGTCTCGAGACGTCTTAAGACACATGGGGCTGGAAATAAGGCATGTCTTGAGGACGTGTCTCAAGACGTCTTAAGACGTCTTGGTGCACAAAATTATATGACCATGTCTTAAGACGTCTCAAGACATTGCCTGTTGTTGATTTTTTCCTACTGAATGTCTTAAGATGTCTTGAGACACTGGGATGCAAAATGAAGCGTGTCTTGAGGACATGTCTCAAGACATCTTAAGACGTCTTGAAAAACGTAATTTCATGAACATGTCTTAAGACGTCTCAAGACATTGCATCGTTATGTCTTAAGACGTCTTGAGATGTCTTGAGACAAAGGTGATGTCTGGGTATGATTCATCGGTTTTGGTTATAGCGAACATCGAATAGTTGAGATGAACCTTTGCGATGTATTCGATCATTTGGCTTAGGGAGTGGATTCTGGCTATTTTTGAGGCCATGAGGCTAGACGTGATTCTTTTTTTCATGTTTTGACATCAGAAGAAAAAATTGTAATTTTTGATATCAACAATTATGCGACTAAATACCAAAACGGCGCACATTTATGTTTGATATCAAGATCATGGGGTGGTCCAAGCGCGCGAAGTCACTGCAAAACGTATGTGTTTTCAGATAAACGCACATGTGTAACACATGATTCCATGATATTATGATTTCCACGATATCTGTAACCAAAATGTAATTCCGTCACACAATTAAAAATTTCGCTTATGTCATTCCTAAACCATTTGTTGACAGTCGTTCTCGATGTTACACATTCAATCGATTATTCATGCATTATCAGGCACATGGCAACAGAATTCATGTGTTTGGGTCTGTCCTCAGAATTCATCAGCAAATTGAAACTTGCAAAATAGGCAAAATCGTAACACCTTAAAACATGGACCAAAATGTAATTCCGTGTTGCACATGTGTTAAATATGGGAAGGATGTGCCCACGATCCCCATGATAGGGAACACCCTTCATCAATGTGTGACCGACATACATCGATCAAGAAAACATTCAGAATATTTGTGAGAGGAATTTGGCTGGACCATTGATACAGTCGTGAAGATAGGATTGAAAATGGTCAACCATTTCTCTGAATACTCTGGCCCCGCTTATCAATACCGAGACTCCATATCCGATATCCATCGACACCAGCCATACATGTACTTTTCGAAGTCAAAATCTCTTTTCAACATGTGTGGTAGAGGTTTAACTTCGCGTTCAGCAAATTATGTGTGGTAGGACTACTACCGGTACTTACCAAATATATCTTCATTGGTATAGTCGGCCACCTGTGTGAACGATTCCACTTTGAGTCCGTCCAAAATACAGGAAAATCAGTGCCATATCCTTTCTGTGGAAATAGAATGATGAAGGACTGCATAGAAAACTCATTCTAGAGTTAATTAAATGAAGATTGCGTTCGGAAATGAGAAAATTACCCATGTTAGCAGGCCCCGTAGCAAATTCTCTAACACAGTTAAATACTCAGTTTTACAAAAGATACGTGTAGTATAAATCCGCCATATTTGAGTGGCGGGTTTTCTTCTGTGGCATTTTGCTGTGATGTTGGGGGCGTGCGTGTGAGGTGGTAATGAAGTCACCTCCGTCAAAGCGGGGGGGGGGCAAGGGGTATTTTCGTACTCCGTTTTGGGGTAATTTTCATTATCCGTTCTCAGTTCTGAGGAAAACTAATTTTGCGTACACACGTTCTGAACATATTCACGTTCACCGTATTTCCCTATTTTTAATTCTCTGTTCTCTGTTCCACCAAGTTATAATTTTGCGTTCCTCGTTTTGTGAGATTCGTTATTTACGTTCCCGTTCAACCTGTAACGATCTGGGTCATCTATACGCGGTAAGACTGACCCTGGGATCGTGTGTATCCATTTCAGACTACTTTCGGCAACTGCAAGAGGGAATTTCCAGAAATCAATACCACGTGACTTCGTCAGCCAATCAACTAAATTCTACCGACGTAACCCCAACGTAACCACCATTTTCGAGTCATGTGATGATCTACTTGTTCAAAATTACAGATCTACCACACCTCTTGGATGATACGAAAGTTATTCATACCTATATATTTTGTAAGCCCAGGCAATATCTATTTCCGAGGGATGTATGAAAACCTGTAATTTATCAGAGTGTTCGAGTCTGTTCTCCGCCGGATGAAGGCCGAACAGAATCCGGTAAAACACCGGATATCGCTCGGCGATAATGGAGACACACGATTCGCAAGCCATCTTATGGATGGCGAAGTGTACGCAAATGGTTCCCGTTCACACCGTCACTCTCGTATGCATGTCTGCAAGAGGGGACGCAACTCTAGCGGATTCAGCTCTTCTGTGTGCGTCGAAACACTTTCTTCTTTCGTTGGTTGGCTCGTTTATGACACGTGCTAAAGAAATCCCCACAAATCCTCTTCTTCGATTCCGTGGTCCAATTTTGAAATTCCAATGGCGACATAGGCCTACAATTTTTTTATAAATCCACACCCGAAAACCGTCCTTAAATATCACTCAAGTTACTTATATCGGTTATTTTGTTTACAGTTTTGGAGCAAGGGCGGATCTACGGTTGTTTTTTCTTCGTTCTTCGTATTTGGATTATTTTTTTCTTTTTTCTCCGTACTAGAGATTTTTTTTTTACGTTCACACGATCGCTTGCCCCCCCCCCCCCCCCCCCACCCCCTCGTCAAAGATCATGTATGTATCATGCCCATGTATTTGTGTACATGTCTGTAATGACCGATGTAACTGCGTCGTAGACCGACAGTAAAAGGACAGTTCGTACAGGTGGTGAGAAATTCTGGTATAATGGTGTAGGGGAGTGGTCCGGTAATTCCGTCAATATTTGCTCTAACCCGTGCATGATATCCACTTAATTTCCACGAGCATTTATTCCTGAGGCCATGAGCTACGATATGGTGCATAAAGATGTTAGTTTATGAGCACAGCAGCATTTTACTTAGCAGCTTAAAAAGAAATAACAGGAAATTTTGAGGAAATTTTGAATCCCTCTTTGAAAAACTCATCATGCACATGTCACTTGCAGAAAAATCAATTTTATCCACAGAATAAATTGTGTATCTGTACCAAATAAGTCAGGTTTTCATAAGATTTTAATTCAGCTATGATAAGCTTCATTGCATTTCAGTAATATTAGCATAGTGAGGATGAATCATTTGTGCCGGAAAGCCACTGAATGGACATACATTGGTTCCATGGACAATGAGCTGGGGTTTGGTGCATAATGGTGTTACTTTATAGATATATTCCTTTAGAATAATACTATATTGCAGAACCTTCAAAATATAGTGGTGAAAATGGACAAATTATTCCTGGTCTGCTAAATAGTTCTCCAAGAAGAAAGATCAAATGAGTGCGGTACTAACTGTTGCGTGGACGAATGGCTGGTCTCGTAAACAACATCATGGCAGGTCACTGGACCATCGCAGTCGCTTTCCACAGATACAGCTGCTAAGGAATTAAAGTGAAAAAAAATATAAAAGTGAAATTAACTTAATGTACTTATGTTGATCTAACTCGACGAAAAACATTCCATGTAACGTATGCCCATAGATGTCGACAAACATGGTGGTAATAAATGGCTTGTTCCATTTTTCCCAAAGTTACTGATAACTAACTTAACGTCTGATAATCCACATTTCATATGATGTTTTTTTTATCATTAACTATATTCCCAATTTACAATTAATAAATTCCACAATCCGTATAACTATTTAGCACATAAATCATAGCGCCACATACGCACTGCCAGAAGTCCATAAAACTAGCTTTATGGACTTCTGGCACTGCACATATCCATCTGGACACTTACAATCTTCTCATCAAAGACCATCCAGAAACTTTAGACGAGCGTTCCAACACATCTGCAGACTGGCATCAATATACTTCGGACCGCTCAGACCATTTTATCGATGCAATCAATTTACAATCAGGCCTCTTCAATCTTTTCCATCACTCATGTCTTTAGTTCTTCATCGCATTTGCCCTGACACAACCAGAACGTTTTAATCAACCCCCACTTTTTGAATCATTCATTCTGAGCAGTCCTTATGGTTCTGTTTGTTTCATTTATGATAAATCGCTGCTACTTCACTTCTGATACCATTTAGTTTGATCGTCCCAGTTAATCCCATTCCTGATATAACTCGAGCAATTGTATCATATCCCCCTCGACAGCATTAGTCTGAGCGCAACACCCCACTCTCACGACACAATCAAAACACACTCTTTTGCCACCATTAAGTCTTATCATGTTTATCTTGATTTTGACACAAACAAGTTTATCCTATCCTACCTGAGGGCATTCGTGTGAATATTTCATCACATGCCTCTAACATAATCAGAACACTTTATCATATCTCACTTCTGACACCATTTCGCCGGTCCACTCCTGCTCACCTTAATATGAGAACATTTTTATAACATACCTTACCTATATTCTTATACAACTGCTTGAACGACACAACGTCGAATCATTGAAAAAGACTATCCCAATCTTTTTTTTTTTTTTTTTTTTTTTTTCCCCCATATCACATAATTCATATTTGATACACAAGACAGGGAATACATAATATAAATGATATAAAGACTGCAGGAAATAATTAACACATTTTAAAATTGACAAAAAACAAACAAAAGAAAAAGAGAAAAACAAAAGAAACGCGGCTTTCAGACAAACACTCACAAAACACACCCACACTCGTTTACGTCAATGGTCGCACATGCGGCTTAATGTTGCTGTATCTTCGTAGGCAGATCCCATATCGACATTTTCAAATTTAAACTAATTATAATTCTCCTGTGAGAAAATATCGTACCAATATCCCCATAAACTGGCGAAATGGTCGAGCGTTCCATTTTTTGTAGCAATACACTTCTCCAACAAGAACTGTTTACTAATAAATTTGTGTGCACCTAATATATGTGGCTTACTTTTATTCAGCCTTGACTTGTAGATATAATATTTTGTAACTAAAATTATAATGTTTAGAATTTTTGTATTTTCACTGTCTGCGAGTCCAAATATAACTGATTTCGAATCAAATTTAATGTTAATTTTTGCTACTGCTTTTATCCACTGTTCGATATTTTCCCACAGGGAATATGTGATATGACATTCCCAGAAAAGGTGACTGATTGTTTCCCTTGACGACATGCAGAAGGTACATAAGTCGCTGTTTGCCACGTCAATTTGTGTTAACAGATAATTCGTGGCTATAATTCTGTGAACTATTCTATATTGTAGCCATTGCAAAGTTGACGATATTGTTATCCAAAATGGGAGAGAGTAAATCAGATTCCATTCCTCCGTATCAATTTTATATATTACATTCCATTTTGTTTGGGAAACTGGTTGGATATTATTTACTATTAGGCATTTATACAAGTTTTTACAACCCTTTTCCTGTTTGAAAATAGAAGCGAGGGAATATGGTAAAATGGGTCTTTGTAATTTGTAAATTATTACTGTTTCAACTTTCAAATTATTCAAGTGCTGTTTTACTGCGGATACTATACTGAAGTAATCTAGCATATTTGATTTAATATCATAAACCCTTGTTATACTTTCTAGTGAGAGGATGGTACATTGCTCATCGACAATATCATATATAAATTTAATTCCCCTTTCGTACCAATTTTTATAATAGATGGACTTTCCTCCCACATTTATATCATTGTTGTACCATATGCAACTTGTCAAAATCTCGTGTACTGTCTGTGGTTTAACCTGTTTCCTAAGTCTAGTCCATGCTATTATAGTGTCACACCAGAACGGGTTCTTTGTAGTTTTTAATAAATGATCAGAATAATCACTTCCAAATTCTGCTAATTTTAAGATGTCAGGATTAGTAATAAGTAAAATCTGTTTCCAAACAGCGTCCTTCGAAAACAATTTACGTATCCAAGTACACTTTAGTGCTTGGATAAATGTTAGTGTGTGAACCATTTTTAATCCTCCATGATTGTAATCTTTCACTAAAATCTTCCGTTTTATTTTATCAGGTCCATTTTGCCAAATGAATTTGTAGAATAACCCATCTATTACATTTATTTCTTCTTTACTGGGCGATGGGAGATGCATAATGTCTTTATTACGGTTATTCTACCAAGAGGTGTTAAATTCCTTTTCGACCATTGCTGCAGAATGGCTCTAATTTTTTCTATTTTTGATGCATAGTTTTTTTTCACGATTTTAGTTAAGTCCAAAGGAAATTTTATGCCTAAAGTTTCAAATTCTCCATATTCCCATTTTACTTTCCATCGGTGATGAAAAGTTTCTTTACTAAATTTTCGGCTTCCTATCCAAATTGCCTTTGTTTTATATTTATTTATTTTTAGACCAGAAATTGATGCAAAGTACTCGAGGGTCTGGAGGGACGCTTCAAACGAAGAGAAAGTTCCATCTAGAAATAAGGTTGTGTCGTCGGCAAACTGAGCTATTTTTACTTCTATGTCTTCAATTTTAATACCTTTAATGTCATTGTTATTTTTAATTAACCTAGTCAGGACTTCACAACAGAGCAAGAAGATATATGGAGATAGGGGATCCCCTCGCCTACAGCCTCTAGAGACATTAAAAGAAGGGGAGAGTAATCCGTTTTGTATAACTGATGCCCGAATTTCATTTTGAAACAATTTAATCCAATTTTTTAAAGAATTTCCAAAGTTGAAATAGTCTAGAACATTTGACATATACGCCCAAGAAACTGAGTCGAACGCCTTCTCGAAATCAATAAGAATAATTAAGCCGGGAATACGGTTTTGTTCAGTTACTGCGAGTAAGTCATACAAAAGTCGTATATTATCCCCAATAAATCTTCCGCTTAGGTAACCTGTTTGTGTTTGGGATATTAGTTTCGGAAGGACAGTTTTTACTCTTTTCGCTATACATCCCGTAGCAATTTTGTAGACTACATTAAGAAGGGTAATCGGTCTCCAATTATTCAAACAAGTCTTATCTTTATTAGGTTTAGGGAGACAAGTAATAATGCCTTGACGCTGTGTGGTAGATAATTTACCACTGTAATATGCGTAATTCAGCGACCTTAGAACAAAGTGGCCAATGTCTTCCCAAAAAGCTTTGAAAAATTCCGAATTAAAACCATCTGATCCTGGGGATTTATTTTGTTTCAGTAATTTTACCTGATCAGTTACCTATTTGTACGTTAATGGGCCCTCTAATCTATCTGTTTCTTCAATGGTTAATCGCCTATTTGGGCAACCATTTAAAGCCTCTTCTACTCTGTTAGTATCAAAATTTTCCTCTGTTTTACGTGTGTATAATTGCTCATATAGTAAGTTTTTGTTTCCAGGAGAATTTCCTTTTGCCGGGTTATGACGGTTCCGTCGCACTTTACCACTTTGGGGATTAATTTATTTGTATAATTTTTTGATTCTAGATGACTAAAATATCTCGTTGGCTTTTCACCTTCCTCAATCCATTGAGCACGGGACCGTACATACTGTCCGTAGAGTTTTTCACGTCTAAGTTCCTGTAATTCATTTTTCTTGTCTTCTATCAATTCTATTAATGGGTCAGGCATTGATTCGGCATCCTCTATATCTATTATAAGTTCTTTTTCTTTTTTTTCTCTCTGTTTTTTACGAAAAGAGGAATATGAAATAGTACCTCCTCTTAATTCCATAAGTAATGTTTCCAGAAATAATTGGTCATCTATAGTAAATTGTATTTCCGCATTGGGACTATCCCAATCTTAGCAATTTTCCTGAAAACATTATATCATTATCGAAGCCTTACAAGTGGATATGTTTATGAGTGATTCAACGATCTCTCTGTAACACTTCAGGCCGGCCAAGGGATCACAAACTCTATTTTCTTCTCCAAACTGTCCTGAAAAGATTGAACAAAAAGTGAAATTTTAGAATAATTCTGTATCACAACATGTCATGTTTCTGACATTGTGGATGTAACTTGTCACCCTTTCCGTTTGTTCCCTTTACACAATATGGCGTTACTCTATCCGTGGCGGTGTACCAGTCACATTCTGTTCATCGACGGTGCCGTTACACTCACACGGAATGTATAAACGTTGTACATGAATTTTAATGTGCAGAAATTATCGATGAATTTTCAGCCTTGAGAAAGTTGCAATTATCCAGCTTTGTTATTTTCATCTGTACAAAACAATAGGACGAAATAATGTTGACTTTTCCATAGCATCAATATGTGGAGTGTCGCGTGTCCGTATCGAAAGCTAAGCCGCGTTTAATTGTCCAATCGCCTTTTTATGTACAGTTTCCGTCGATGTATTTTCCACCCTTTCCTTGATGCGTTGACTTTACATACCGCTTTAAAAGACGAAGCGTGACACAAAGGACGATACGCGTTTCTTTAATGCTGAAAGAAGGGAGTCAAAAGTCGGCGTAGCGTATCCAAAACAGGACGTCGCGTTATGTTATTGCAGGCCACATATTATAGAAGAGGTATCCAGGTGATTAGATGAAAAATGGGAGCTTCAATGTAATGTCTCTATCTCATTTCGTACAAAACGGATTCTTGGCAATATATCGGAGAATGTTGTTCTCAGAGCTGTAAGATTTCGTACAGTATCTTCATCCAAAACCTGGGCCAAAGTCGCAAAACCAAATTTAATCCATATAGTTTTGCATGTTGCTCATTGTTATCCTCTAAAATAAAGGTAGAGTGAGTTACTGGTAGTCAGTGACATTGGCTATTGAACTTTTGACTCAATACTGATACCTGACACGTCGCTCCCCACTAAAAATGCACCCCCTCACATAATTATCATTTTCTGTAGTTTCCTGATTTTCGTTTTATCTTCAGTGACCTTGACGTCTGTTCTTTAAACCTAAATAGGTTTCTCTGCTTGTCATAAGCGTGAGGTATTCCTGAAGTCTGTCCAAATCCTTGGACTGATGGTATAGCACAGATGATCATGTTAGAGGCGGTGGCACCGTAACATTGACCTATTTGACTATGGATAATTGTAGTACATGGTATATCGTCTGTCACTTAATCAAAAATAGAATTTTAAAGATTTCCTGATTTTTCGGTCACCGTAACATTGACCTTTGACCTATTGACCTCAATTTTGGTACTCAACCTTTGCGTGACCCCATAGTTATCCTAATGAAATTTGAGAGAAAATGGTTAGATTGTTGCAGAGGTAAGGAACTAAACGGAAGTCGGGAGAACCAGGAAAAGGAGAATGAGAACGTCTATTCCATAGGGCTTCGCCAGCTATAACTGACGTAGTCCAAATTACAACACATAAAAGGGAAGTGGGAAGAGGTGCCGACATACTGACTACGTCACACTCCTTCCTCCTATACATTATAATCACTTCTTCAAACTCACTTCATACCTACCAAGCATATAACTACAGTTACAGTATAGCTCATATCCTCTGTTAAAGCAGGCATCGTTACAGGCTCTGAATGTATACTTCCCCTCCTTCACCAGAGGATGGTGGTAGTCTCCTTGGTCAGTATCCACACATTCCTCCTCGTCAAATGCTTTATACGGTGCGGGTAAATAACGATGCTGAAAATCAAGTGAACCGAAAACTGATAAACTAAGTTTTTTTCAGACGATAGCTCCAACACGAGGAATATTTAGACGTCTAACTTTTCAACTTCATAGCTTAAAACTTTCTTCTCGTTTCATGCTACTTTCGTAAATCGAGAGGAATCGGAGGGTTTCCGATAAGGATAACAGCTGATACTTATTTTCCGATGATTTCCATGGAATGCGAAATTGTCAGTGATGACCGAGAATATATGGTAGCGTTAACTGTCAATGTTAACCGAGAATATATGGTAGCGTTAACTGTTAATGTTGACCGAGAATATATGGTAGCGTTAACTGTTAATGTTGACCGAGAATATATGGTAGCATTAACTGTCAATGTTGACCGAGAATATATGGTAGTGTTAGCTGTCAGTGTTGACCGAGAATATATGGTAGCGTTAACTGTCAATGTTGACCGAGAATATATGGCAGCGTTAACTGTCAATGTTGACCGACAATATATGGTAGCGTTAACTGTCAATGTTGACCGAGAATATGTGGGAGCGTTAACTGTCAATGTTGACCGAGAATATATGGTAGCGTTAACTGTCAGTGTTGACCGAGAATATATGGTAGCGTTAACTGTCAGTGTTGACCGAGAATATATGGTAGCGTTAACTGTCAATGTTGACCGAGAATATATGGTAGCGTTAACTGTCAGTGTTGACCGAGAATATATGGTAGCGTTAACTGTCGATGTTGACCGAGAATATATGGTAGCGTTAACTGTCAATGTTGACCGAGAATATATGGTAGCGTTAACTGTCAATGTTGACCGAGAATATATGGTAGCGTTAACTGTCAATGTTGACCGAGAATATATGGTAGCGTTAACTGTCAATGTTGACCGAGAATATATGGTAGCATTAACTGTCAGTGTTGACCGAGAATATATGGTAGCGTTTACTGTCAGTGTTGACCGAGAATATATGGCAGCGTTAACTGTCAATGTTGACCGAGAATATATGGTAGCGTTAACTGTCAATGTTGACCGAGAATATATGGTAGCGTTAACTGTCAATGTTGACCGAGAATATATGGTAGCGTTTACTGTCAGTGTTGACCGAGAATATATGGCAGCGTTAACTGTCAATGTTGACCGAGAATATATGGTAGCGTTAACTGTCAATGTTGACCGAGAATATATGGTAGCGTTAACTGTCAATGTTGACCGAGAATATATGGTAGCGTTTACTGTCAGTGTTGACCGAGAATATATGGTAGCGTTAACTGTCAATGTTGAACGAGAATATATGGTAGCGTTAACTGTCAGTGTTGACCGAGAATATATGGTAGCGTTAACTTTATTTTTCGATCGTTTTCATTTCTGTCGAAAATCAGTTAACAACGAATATGTAGGTGCGACTTATTCGCTGACTTATCATCACCCCCCGCCCCCCGCCCCCAATGTCACCTCAATTAACATCAACATATGCGCATGTTCTTTGGTTGAGCAATAAGTGTTTGCCGTCTCTGTGCAAATTCCTCGTTCTCTCAATATATGAACAAACAGAGGAACAAATCTTCTCACTCATTTTAGGAACTATAATCGTAAAAAAATGGAATGTTACTATCGCGTTCTTGATACACACACGTATAATTGTAACCAGGTGGGAATGAGGATCTTACCCCTACCTGGCCTGTGGGGGGGGAGGGGGGGGGGAAGTGCTCAATCCCTAGTGAACTTTTCTCTGCTACTCCGAAACGACAAAACCGAGGAGGCTGAAACTTGACGACTTTTAAGCTTATTTTATTGGAGTCATTTTGAGCCTATTTTCATATACCCCCGGGCAGAAGATCATGGGTAAATTCAAAATGGCGACCATGTGTTATCCGTTTTTCGAACTTTTCGCTCCATTTCTTCACATTTTCCTTGCCTAAAAGGCCTTGAAAGTATTTTATTTATGCAAAACTAATTATTTTATATTTTATTAGATTTTTTCGAGAGAAAAATCGAAAAAATCTCGAAAAAATGAAAATTTCGAAAAATCGACCTGTAACGTGTACGAGCAGGACCAGTCGTGGTGTTTACGAGAAAACGAATCAATAACCGGGATTGCCCACTGGCATTCTGGCCGTCACCGTCGTTAACCCCTTCACTAGTAGAGATCCGGGGCTCGAAGAGATGATCACAATCCTACAAGGATGACTGACGCTAATGTAAAGGTCTATTATGGTATATTCTGCACAAATAGTATACGCGGTTACAATTGATAGCGTAGAACCGCGTGGCTTAGACAGAATGTCTAAGGAGATGTAACGTTATGATATTTACATATATGTACAGACACTAGGAGAGTGTATGCAAATAACTTGATGTATATATACACGTGATATGAGAGGGTGTGTGCATATAAAGTTAACGGATACGCACACTTGGTGTGTGCATATAAGGTTAACGGATACGTACACTTGGTGTGTGCATATAAGGTTAACGGATACGTACACTTGGTGTGTGCATATAAGGTTAACGGATACGTACACTTGGTGTGTGCATATAAGGTTAACGGATACGTACACTTGGTGTGTGCATATAGAGTTAACGGATACGTATCCCTGGTGTATATGTGGATAATAGAAGAGAATGTGTGCAGTTTAAGCTTGGTGTTATATGTCAATAATATATATATGGGAGTGTATGCATATAGCTTTATAGTTAATATAGTGCTTTATGTCGATGCGCGATAAGGGCAGCCTGGCTGCTGGCCCTTCTCTTCTGGGGATAAGGGCGGCCTGGCTGCTGGCCCTTCTCTTCCTCCGTCGTTGGAACGTTACGGATGTAACGCTCTCTCCAGGGATGGCACCCCGTCGTTGGAACGTTAAGGATATAACGCTCTCTCCAGATACGACACCCAGTCGTTGAGACGTCAAGGCCCGTTGGAACGTTACGGCGGTAACGTTCTCCCCAATATATATATACCCTCAGGCGTTGGAACGTCACGGCAGTGACGCTCTCTCCAGATATGGCACCAAGTCGCTGAAGCGTCATGGCCCGTTGGAACGTTACGCGGTAACGCTCTCTCCAGAGACGACTCCCAGGCGTTGGAACGTCACGGCGGTGACGCTCTCTCCAGAGACGTGGCAACCCGGCGTGTTCTTCACCCCCAGTCGTCGGAGCCTGACCCTAACTTGTCAGCTCACCAGTCTGCTTCCCGCACAGGTAAGTATAGCCCGGCGTCTCAACCCTTACGGCTGCTGCGACCCATCTATAGCCCGGCCTGTGACTACACAACTTCACGACGATCTCTCAGGTAAGAACCACGCACCACTCACTCTCCGTGACCGTCAGGACAATTACTTGGGTGTATTTTGTATTACCATTTCATCTGGTACCAATAAAACATCATTACTGTATGTCAACTGTCGTTGTCGACCCTCTGCGACCCGGTCGTGAGCTTCTGCGACCCTCTGCGACCCTTTCTGCGACCTGGTCGCAGATCTGCCAGATTTCACCGTTTATCGCCGTTTCTCGGGAAAAGAAGTCTGTCCGAGCTGTGCCCTGTATTTTAGCTTGACTTTTCCGTACTGCCGGCGATCTGTGCCTTGTATACTACTGTACTGTTAGTGATCTGTATATCTGGACTTTTGCTGTACTGTTTGTAATCTGTGTGTCTTGATTTTCTTGTATTGTTGATAATCTGTGATCTGTGTTTCTTTCTTGTGTGCTCTGTGTTCTGTATCTTTCTTGTGTGCTCTGTGTGCTGTATCTTTCCGTCCTGTAAGATCTGTGATCTGTACTTGTCTCTTTCCAGCTGGACGCCGTCCGTGTAGCCGTCTGCGACTTTTTTGCTGGGCCCCCGGAATACACGATTTACCGACGTTTCTTGATGAAAGCAGCTCGCCCGCCTGTACCTTGACTTGCTCCGCCCGGCTGTAATCACGGTGCTCGTTCTCGCCCGTATAGCGTTGCACGGCCGTCTGCGTCGTTGTATTATGGCAGTGGGAGTTTGGCTTATTTATCTCTGTATTTAGTGCAGTTGCATATTTCTGGGGGTGGGGGGACTCCCTAACTATCGTCATATACCGCTTCCCGATCAACAAGATCGACACATAAATATTGCGACTTTAGTCCCAGTGCAGCGGGATTAGCACAGCAACAGTGTCAAAATTATCAACCTACTGGTATAGACCTAAAAGCCTTATCTTATACTGAAGTTAGACCATGCAAGTTGCCTGAATGTGCTACGGGCAAAAACATGTCTCATTACAGTATTATAAAATACCCCACAACTATGTTAGACACGCCACGCTATCGTGTTTCCTAAACTATAGCATAACCCCAAACACGTTTCCACACCGAAAATGCGAGCTGGCAAATTCTCATTGGATTGGTGTGTTTTTACAGGTTACACTAACTACAGGAGTTTACAAGCTTTTAGACTCCCAGGCCAAAACAACTGCATTTACGGCCCAACCGTAAATTGCGCCAAAATCGAAAGTTACAGGCTGTACCTGGACGTGCTTCCTCCAGCTCTGTCTTTCTGGTCTGAACACGCTCCCAATGTCTGCACGAGCTTATATAGCCGGTGCCACTCTCCACCAACCGGAGACGTTGCGAAAAACCCGGAAAATCGCCTTCACAGCGAAATTACAGTTCATAGTCCATAAATGGGAATGACATCCCAATCCATAATTCGTAAAGAATGTTCCACGTACAGTGCAACCCCTATCTCGCTCTGGTAAGCGAGAAATACGGGGGAATGCATTTCCGACCACTGGCTCTTCCATCACGGGCTCTTCCACCCTTCCAGCGGTGACACGCCCCCCCTCTGATTCGAACAGTCCTATACACAAACGGTTAACCGTTACAGACCCAAAAAAGGTCGAAAAATGGCCTCCAAGAAGATGACGTCACTGTGACGTCATCATGGCGGCCATCTTGGATTTTTTTTACATTTCCCGGTAGAGCTTGAACCCAAGATACTGTGTGGTAAGTTTCAGCGCTCTAGCCTTAGCGGTAGAGAAAATATATAGGGGGGTGGTGGGGGGGGGGCACTCCAACCCCCCCAGGCTGCGATACACCCCAAATCGGTCAGGCCAGATAGGGTTAAATAGTATCTGCAGCGGAATGTCGTCTGCTAATTAATAAAGAAGTTGTTATCAACAACAACGAGTTATATTATAATCAACAATTATTGATGAATGCTTCACTGATAATCAACAATGTTGACTGCCCCTCTGTTAATCAACAATGTTGACTGCCCCTCTGTTAATCAACAATGTTGACTGCTTCCCAGTTGTAAGAATCTAGCCTGTTGATTGAGGCATCACAGTTTACGTATTCATAATTTGAATCGGGGGTAGAACTAGTAGGAATAGTTCAAGGCATGAGAAATAAAACAATAATCACTTCTTATTCCCGAAATAATTATAAGCCAACAAAGCCAGTAAGGAGATTCTGTTGAAAGTAGTTCCGGTTTACCTCTTTGACATTAATGGCGATGTAGTTGATTGTTCCGGGTGATAGGACTGTATATTCGGTAACCATGACGACTGTATATTCGGTAACCATGGTAACCATGCGTCTCACCTTCTCTTTTGGATCATGGAACAAAATCTACAAGAAATATTATAGGTATAAACAAAGTTTGATATGAAAGGAGTGTAAAAAAGTCTACCATACAGAACAGAGATATACTAGCCTCTGATAACTGAATCCGAAATGAGGAACGACGGCTGGACAATGAATGTCTTGGATAGGGAAAACCCTGATGCTTGTTGGTCATTCTTTTTTTTGTACTATCATGTTAGCGTAGATGGCTTAGCAGATCCCTTTGAGGCAATTGAGTGTTCATACTTCATGTAAGAATTCACGAGATGAAAATCCTTTCCTTATGTTGGCGTTTACGCCACTATCAATATAATTTTACATATAAAAGTGAATGGTTGGATGGTGGTTGAAGGGGTTTCATGGGCCTTCGATGCGTTGGTTAGGATAATCTAAAAATATTCTATCCAACACATACCCCCTTCAAAACTTCAGTTTCGTGACGTCACTATGGCCATATTTGACAATGCATATACAACTGGAGGATTTCTGTCACCGACAGATTAAACCGTCAAAATGGAATTATAGGCATATCTTCTCCGAAACTTCAGTTTGACGACGGTACTATGGTCGTATATGACCAACAAACACGAGCAGGGTTTCTGTCCCCGGCCAAGTGATCCGGCGCAGTGGAAATATCGGCTTTATGTCTTCAAAGCGTTGGTTGGGTCAATTCAAATTATTCCATCAAACACAAATCTTCTCACAAACTTCACTTTGGTGACGGCACAATGGCTGTCTCAAGTTTTATTCACAGACCAGATTTCTGGGACCAGCATTTTTGTTCTATCAAAGCGGCAGTTTTCAGTGAAAGTCAATAACGATAATGGCTTAATTTGTGATCACATATATTTTTTCCTTCTGTATCTTCACTGAAACGCAGAGTTAACGTTCTTCCTAACCAAGGTAGTGCCACTTATGACCATAAGTGCACGAAATGCAATCTAAGTTATCAAATTTTCAGCATGGTGAAGTGTTCACATCCAAAATTTTGAAGCGATCTGTTGAATCATTGTCGAGTGTATGGTGTAGAAAGAAACTTTGAACGAAGCTCACAGGTAGTGCGAACCCAAGACCAGATGTGGATGAAACGCAATCAAAATTAACATAAAGGCAGATCAAATATGAGAATAATTGAGTCAATACCAGTATATTCTCTACAAATGAAACTTCAAGTTGAACCTCAGGTGCCACCTTGAACGTAGAAGTCATGATTTTATTTTTAGGAAACAAGTTGGAACGTTCATGTACTCCAGTGTCAAAGTGGTCTTCGAAAGAAACGAAATTGTACAGTCAACTGTCAAACCGTCATTACCACGTGTAATCCATTGTCAAAGCGGATGTAGGGAGGAATGTCCGTGTACTAACTAGGGTTGGGTATACTTCTCTACTATCAGGTTCAAGCACATTTTAGCAACTGATTTTCACCACCCTCTTAATGTTGCGTTTAATCAAAATCATATAATGATATTTTCTTTCGAAAGTAGCGTTTCAAAGCGTATGTGTGGTGGAGTGTCAGGGCAGCCTTTTGTAGGAAAGTACATATAGTCGAGTGGCAGAGTGGGGTTAAGGAGGAATGTATATGTAGTCCAGTGTCAAAGCGGGTTATTGGGGAATGTACGTGTAGTCGAGTGTCAAAGCAGGTTATAGGGAGGGATGTATGAGTAAGCCAGTGTCGACGCCGGCTTTATAGGAAGGAACGTATACTGTCAAGCAGGATTATGGAGAAATGTTCGTATTCTCCAATGTTAATGCGGGGCAAGCGAGGAATGTTCGTGTAGTCCAGTGTCAAAGCGGTTTTAGGCAGGAATGTATGTGTAGTCGAGTGTAAAGGCAGCTTTATGGAGGAATATTCATATAGTTCAGTGTCAAAGTGGGGTTAGGGAGTAATGTTTGCTTAATCGAGTGTCAAACTGGGATTCGGTTAGAATATGCTTCTCTACTATTAGGTTCAAGTAAATTTCATCTATTGAAATGATATACTAATGATACTTTCTTTACCAAAATGCTAAATAAGAGAGTTTCGCAGCAGGCTAGTGAGTAATGCTCGTGTAGTTGGGTGTCAAAGCGGGAAAAGGGAACTATTCACGTGCAGTACAGTGACAAAGCGGGGTTAGGGATGAACGTATGTGTAGTCCAGTGTCAAAGTGGAGTTTATATGCGTATTCCAGTGCCAAGGCGGGGTTAGGAAGGAATGTTCGTGTAGTCCGGTATCAAAGCGGAATTAGGGAGGAATGTATATGTAGCCCTGTGTCAAAGTGGGGTTAGGAGGAATTTATAGTTAGTCCAGTGTCAAGGCGTGGTTCGAGTAGAGTTATAGGTAGAGACGTATTTGTAATCCAGTGTCGAAACGGGGTTTATAGGTAGGAAATATGTGTAGACCAGTGCCAAGCAGGGTTAGGGAATAATGTTCGTATAGTCGGGGATACCGATAACGAGGAATGTTTGTGTAGTCCAGTGTCAAAGCGGTGTTAAGGAGGAATGTATGCGTAGTCGACTGTCAAAGCAGTCTTACAGGGGAATGTATATATTTTCCATTGACAAAGCGGGGTTAAGGAGGAACGTCCATGTAGTCCAGCTTCAAAGCGGTGTTAGAGAGGAACGTATGTATAGTTGAATCGAGGTTGGAGAGGAACGTATGTGTAGTCCAATGTCAAAGCGAGCTTAGGAAGGAATACAAGTGTAGTCCAGTGTCAAAACCCGGTTAGGTAGCAATGGCTGTCTAGTCCAGTATCAAAGCTGGGTAGGGAGGAATGTTAGTGTATCCGAATGTTGAAACGGGGTTATGTAGGAATGTATTGCAGTCCAGTTTCAAAACAGGGTTAGGGAGGAAAGTACAGAGAAAAAATTATATTTATGATGAAAAATTAATCTATAAACAAATAGATTCATTGTGAAGCTGCAAAGTGCCACTCTGAATTAAGCAAGACGGTCTAGATTGCACTGCTGGAAATTGCCGCTTGAAGAAAGTGTCCCTTAAATTGCCTATTGTGCCGCTGCATTCTGCCGTACAACAAAGTAACATATATGATGAGAAAGGTTCATTGCGACGTTGTAAAGTGCCGCTCTGAATTGTTACATTGGAAACTGCCGGGTGGAAGAAAGACAATATTAATTTGTCCATTGTGCCGTTGCGTTCTGTCGTACAAAGAAAAACGGTATTTGTGATGAGATAACATTAATGGGTTCATTGTGATGCTGCAAAGTGCCGTTCTCAGGAAAGACGGTCTTCGTTGTGCCATAGTATACTGCAGCTTGGAAGAAAAACGACATACAATTGTCCATTGCGCTGTTGTATTCTTCTGTACAGAGAAAAAGAAATATTTGCGCTGAGAAATTAAACCACGAACACGATTGGGTTCATTGTAATGCTGCACACATTTGCTCTGAAGAAAGATTGTGACGATGGAAACTGTCGGTTGGAAGATATAAATTGTCCATTGTGCCACAAACACAATTAAGGAAAGAATGCTTTTCTCGTGCTTCCTCACATGAAGTATCGACCCAATCGAGGGATTGATAACCTTTGACCTTAATGATAATTGCCGAACATAAAGAGTGAGAAGATATGTATATCAAGAAGATACCCTCGAAAACAAATTGTGTATGCTCGGTCCCAACGGGTATGAGTGATTGAAGTGAATTGCTGATAGTTCAGCTTTGAGTAACATTTGTTTTCACTTTCATTGGAACTTCCTTACTTCTTTGTTACTCTGCTAGTTATTTCACCAAAATATGTTAAATATGTTATATGTTAATATGTGCTAGAGGCCGTGTGATCATATCGTCCAAGTTGCCACAGGAACAGGTACAATAAAAGCATACCTGAGGTACAACAGATATCACGAATCGTTAGATTCTTGGTATGTGCTTTAGAATAGGTTAACCGGAAAACTACATGTATAATGTGAAGTCATGTGGCTCTGTCAGTATGTCGGCACCTCTTCCCACTTCCCTTATATGTGTTGTAATTACAAGTGATCAAAAGATTTTCACTCGAATATAACCTAGTACCGGTGAATAAACATACCCGAATTTCGTTTAGTCCCGATACGGGATTGTATTTATACCAAACTTTGATTCTTGATAACATAGGAGCAATGTCGCTGGTATACTCACCATCGCACCGTATCGGAAGGGATCGTTTACTGCCGAGAGGTTCAAACTCAAAAATAACCCCCCTGTTGGTCCGGCGAGTTTGGATACAAAATCCGTATTGCCCTTCCCATCCACTTTTCTATTCGTGTCATCTTTGAAATTAGCGCTAATAGTAAAACATTTCCCATCCTGTGTTATCAGCTCTTTGACGTTGGGAAGACAATTGAATCTGTCCCCGAACAAACATCTACTGACAATGTGGCTTTGCGTCTTGTAGACTTTCTTCAGAATTCTTGACATGTTGATCTTTGCATACTTCTCGGTGGATAAGGATTAAGAAAACGTCAGATTAAAAGTAATATATTTCTCATATACTTCCAAATCGAAGTCTCTTTCGCCGTACGCTTCTCGCTGGAGCCTGTCACGGCTACAAATAGTCACTCCGGGAAATTCTAATTTTTTGGCATAGCGGACATTGACTTTGGTCAATGTGGGATTGTTCTTGACTATCTCAATTTGATTTCTCATTACTATTATGAAAGCCACCACCAGACCGACGAGAATGGCTGTCCACACAATTCTGTACGAACGGGAAGCGAAAAGACAGTGGTGAAATGAGAGGGATTGTTGTAGTGGTCAAAATTAGTTAGGTAGAGGGATTGTAGTAGTTGTTAGGATTAGTTAGTTAGAGGGATTGTTGTAGTGGCAACGATTGCTTAGCTAGAGGGATTGTTGTAGTGGTAACGATTAGTTAGAGGGATTGTTGTAGTTGTTAGGATTAGTTAGCTAGAGGGATTGTTGTAGTGGTAACGATTAGTTAGCTAGAGGGATTGTTGTAGTGGTAACGATTAGTTAGCTAGAGGGATTGTAGTAGTGGTAACGATTAGTTAGCTAGAGGGATTGTAGTAGTGGTAACGATTAGTTAGCTAGCGGGGTTGTAGTAGTGGTAACGATTAGTTAGCTAGAGGGATTGTAGTAGTGGTAACGATTAGTTAGCTAGAGGGATTGTAGTAGTGGTATCGATTATTTAGCTAGAGGGATTGTAGTAGTGGTAACGATTAGTTAGCTAGAGGGATTGTAGTAGTGGTAACGATTAGTTAGCTAGCGGGGTTGTAGTAGTGGTATCGATTATTTAGCTAGAGGGATTGTAGTAGTGGTAACGATTACTTAGCTATAGGGGTTGCTGTAGTGGTAACGATTAGTTAGCTAAGCTAAAGTCTGTCTATTTCAGTTAGTCGTCCAATTTGGAATTTTGTGAAAACTCAACGGGTGGCTCAGAGGAAAGTTTCTTCATTGCAGGGTGTATAACAATATGAAATCTAGAACATTACCACCATTTCTCTGTTGTAATGATAATCAATGACGTTTCAAATAACTTTTGATTTATCTCTGTATAAAACTCCATAATACTTGTTTCATGTAACGAAGGTCAATTATATAGGGCGGAAGAGATCAAAGAGAAAGGTTATTTATACCTTCATAGATCATAAATAGCACAGAAGTAATATGAGTTTTTAATTTCTTATGCACGCTGCAAGAAAGATAATTTATGCGAAATAGTCCGTTGATTTTTACGAGATTTAATTAATTTAAGTTTGGGTTTCATCTCTGACACTGTAAAATCCGTATATGTGCAATATAGCTTAATAATCCGGGAATCCGTGTGATACCAGATCTCCATGATGATTATATGAACATTCACAATTAAAACATATTATATAGTATGACGTCTTGCTGGCACCATTGAAAACTGCTGAACTCTTCTCTCTTGCAAAAAGCATTGTTTATTTAATGCCTGTTTTCATGCCAATATTGTCTTTTGACTCTTGTGATTCTTCATGAACGATGGTTTGCTAATGAATGTTGAAGCTCATTAATATATTACATAACTCTTGTACATTAATAGTCCAGATGTTGTGAAGCTTTTCTTTTTTTTGCTCTCAGGTTTGAGAATCGAAATGTTTTCTTCAATTATTCACAAAAAATTTATTTCATACAGAAAAATACACACGGTTCAGACTGCAGATGCTCACAGAAAAATGTCTCGAAAAATATGAAGCGCTGACCGAAGTTTGACAGTGGGCTTTTAGCTGTTGTTTTTTTTTGTATATATTTTGATATCGATTCGCAATATATCTAATATGACACTTTCAGCCAAATTGATACCTCGATGTAATGTCAAATCAGATATGGGGATATCGAAATATCATATTGGTTGAAGGTTTCAGATTTCAGATAAGATACCGCTAAGCTGAAATCTGTTATTTCAATTAGTCATCCAATTTGGAACCATAACGAAGGTCAGTTACATAGGGTGACAAAGATCAAGGAAAAAAGTTAATTATACCGTCATCAATTATAAAAGGTGCAGAGTAATATCATGAGTTTTTTAATTCTTCAGCCGAAATTATACTTCGATGTCATGTCACATCAGATAAGGTACCGTATATTAAGAATCTCATACATAAAAGCCTAATTTCACGTCACCTCTGACTGTGGACATGCGGGATGTAACTTATACTGTGTCTGTATGGAATAGTTTAATGTGAAGAGTTAAAGAAATTGATTTTTTGGCTTAAAAAACACAACAGCGAGGGGGATTATCTGGTACAATACTTCACACCACATTAGAAATATTAACAGTACATATTATACGATTTAACCAAACTAAGCTGTTGATGTGAATTCTATGGACATACACTATTCTCATACTATCGAAAAATATCATGCTCCCATCAAACATTTCACAAAACAACAATCTCATGCCTTCGAGGATTCCAGGAAAAAGACCGAAGAACAAATTTCATCCCATATAAAGTAGTTTCCTGTGAAAAGTTGGAAAACATATCCGAAAATCCTTCGTCTCTTCTCTTCTTGACATTCGTCGCAACTTCTGCACTGGTCTCCGTAAAGTCCTGTTTCGGAATATCCCGACTTCATGTTCATTCCTCAATCCGAAGTGATGATTACGATAAAACAGGTTTCATAATTACTGTCTGTTCAGGATTATTACAACGTTAATGCTTACATATAATTGGCTGAGTATTCTCCAAACAGCGCTTGATGTGGAATTCCAATCATCATAATTAGGTAGGAGGCGTTTGTACGAGTCCTGTCAAGGGCGTAGCCAGGTTTGTAGATAATTGACCAGTGTGGTCCAAATACCCTAACCTGTCGTGGAAGGCAAGTTAAATGGCACCACACTGTGAAATATATGTGTTAGAAATGGGACAAATTTCTCCAAAACATCCTGTTCATATGGTGTTCTATTTGGGCCAAGTTTGCGTCGCATGGCGACTTTTAGAAACTCGCCACTCGTCACGCGCCGTGGGCCTCTCCGGCGCGCGGCGACTGGCGACTTTTTGCTATCTCTTAACCTGCAAAAACTCGCCAGTCGCCACCCGCCGTAAAACACGGCGAGTTTCGCTCTATCTCTTCACCTGGAAAAACTCGCCGCGCGCCACTCGCTGGACAAACCACGGCGCGCGGCGACTGGCGACTTTTGACTGTAGTGAAACTCGCCACTCGCCACGCGCCGTGGACCTCTCCGGCGCGCGGCGACTGGCGACTTTCTGCTATCTCTTAACCTGCAAAAACTCGCCAGTCGCCACCCGCCGTAAAACACGGCGAGTTTCGCTCTATCTCTTAACCTGGAAAAACTCGCCGCGCGCCACTCGCCGGACAAACCACGGCGCGCGGCGACTGGCGACTTTTGACTCCTGGAATTCTCAGAACTTTTTCTCAAGTGCGCATGCCCGAGGAGCATCAATTATGCAGTTCCAATATCATAAATCACACTCGCGATCTCATAGAATTTGAGGAAGTAAAAAAAAATATGGAAACTGTTGAAAGAAATACGTCTTTTCATCTTTAAAAATAGGGTCTTGATAGTTTGTAGGGTTTGTGATACAGGAAATATCAACCCAACAAAGAGCCACTCTATGGATTAAAACAGCAATAAAGGATCTCTTATACAAAGATATCGCCCGTTTTTCACATAAAACTTACGAAGAGAGAAATTCAATCATCCAGAGAAAATGTTAGCATTTTTTCTTACTTTTTTAATCAATATGACGATGACGCTCTATTCGCTTTCTTAATATTTCATACAGCATATTAGTTGACGTTGCTTTTATCTTGTAAAACAAAATTCCCGCGTCGAGTGCTTTATTGTATCTTAAATAAGGAACAATTTCAAAGCGATTCATTCTGAATTGAAAACGATATGCTGTTTTATAAATATATATAGGCACTTATAAAAAAAAATGTTCAAAAAATGATTGAAAACTTTTTAAAATATACCAGCAGATAATAACGAGAGTATGCAAGTTCTGCACAGAAACGGATAACGAGTATTTTAATGAAAAAATATCTGCACATTTGACAAAATTAGATTGCCCTATATGCGTATTGCATTAAAAAGAACTTGTTTCAAAAAACAACTATATTAATTATTACAGATAGCTTACATCTTCAAAATTAGTCACATAGCATCAGATGTAGCTGGAGAGTTCATTCATTAGAAATTATGTATATTTATGCACAAGGAAGAGAATTAAAATTAAATTAAATGACAGCACGTTTCGAACAAAATATTCCGATAATTGATGCTCCCCGGGCATGCGCACTTGAGAAAAAGTCCTGAGAATTCCAAAAGTCAAAAGTCAAAAGTCGCCGCGCGCCGTGGTTCATCCGGCGAGTGGCGCGCGGCGAGTTTTTCCTGGTTAAGAGATAGAGCGAAACTCGCCGTGTTTTACGGCGGGTGGCGACTGGCGAGTTTTTGCAGGTTAAGAGATAGCAGAAAGTCGCCAGTCGCCGCGCGCCGGAGATGTCCACGGCGCGTGGCGAGTGGCGAGTTTCACTACAGTCAAAAGTCGCCAGTCGCCGTGCGCCGTGGTTCATCCGGCGAGTGGCGCGCGGCGAGTTTTTCCAGGTTAAAAGATAGAGCGAAACTCGCCGTGTTTTACGGCGGGTGGCGACTGGCGAGTTTTTGCAGGTTAAGAGATAGCAAAAAGTCGCCAGTCGCCGCGCGCCGGAGAGGTCCACGGCGCGTGGCGAGTGGCGAGTTTCTAAAAGTCGCCACGCGACGCAAACTTGGCCCAAATAGAACACCATATGTTCACGCCCGCCAAATACACACATAACCGTTACATTGTAGTCAATCTTATTTTTCACGGTGGACCACCACTGGTCTGGCATATAATTCAAACAAAGGCACTTTCCCCACGCAATTCCTGAGTTATCATGACGTTGTTTCATGGCGTTTGACAGTGCTGATTTTCTTGTATTTGAACTATACCGTAGTTGGTCAAACATTTCCGTCGAGCTTCTCATCAGAGTATCAGATAGGGAAATGTATGCTTTGATGAATGAGTTTACTTGCTACAACGCGAAACTATTTACACATTATCTTCCTCTGTGGCAACATATTTGGCTGTAAAATTTGCAGACTAAATGGGTGCGTTTAACAACGATCACTGTACATCAAATATGCTTGACGATGAAAACATTTATAATGGAAAGATTGATTTTATTTTCAGTATCAATTAAATGCATTAATCAGTTACTTCCACGAAGAGTTATTAATTTTCACTAATAATCAATCTACAAAAGATACGGTATTGTTGATAATTTACAGTGGGCGAACTTCCCAAACAGATATATTTACTTGGATCAGCACGTGCTATATCAGTAGAACAGACAATAATCATGAGGGATAGCTTAGTTATATAACCATGAACTGTGTGGACTGTGTTTGTTGTACATTACTCATATCGATATGGAAAAGTTCGTTTGGTTTACAATGTACATTAAACACACAACATGGAAATCATGAAGATCGTTGAATAAACGCGAATAACATTGGTTAAAATGTGATATAGCACGTAATCCGACAACTTTTGGGCGTCTCTCAATTGTTTGGGCGCTCAACCTCCTAGCCCCGGCACCAGCATCTGCTCGAATCTGATCTCGGACTTCTGGTGTTGGAATTCAGAATGAGAGTTGATTGAATTGAGGAACGAGTTGAATCCGCGCCACATTCGAGAATGGTTTAGCAATATCATCGCGCATTTATCATATTGTTTACAGGTATGAAATTTTTCAGAGGAAACATTGATTTTAGCGTTTTTGTTCCAAAATTCAGTTTCAAAACATTCCGAAATGCCTGAATTTGACCTTTGTGCAAGCCAGTGAGACGTTTTCATTTTTTGTTTGTTTTTGTTTTCGCATTTTCAGTCTTTTTTTTAGGCACAGATCGACGCTAAGAAACTGATTGGTCGACGAAAATGGTGTTCGAATTTTTGTGGCACACGCAGAACCTCATACCTGATGGCCTGTTCCTGAGTGCGACGTTTGCGATTCGCCGATCTTGTCGTTGCGTGGTTGCCCTGGGCCTTCCCCAATGGCATTAGTAGTCACCCTCATCCGACGCGCAACCTGTTTTACAGGCGGGTTATCCTCCAAAGGGCCAATTGCAATAGCTCTATCCATATTCGATAACCGAGGCATGGTTCACCATAGAAATTTGCAACTTTTAACGCCCATTACTTGCGAGCAGTAATATGGGCTATTTATGTCTCAAATCTTCACCTGCTGTTGCTATGGCCTTATCTCCCTTAGGAGCATCCTTTGCAAATAATTAAAAACTGAAAGTTGTCTCCCCTTAGGGAGCTCAGCCAGCTCAGCTAGGTTACTTAAGCCCCTGCAATCTCCTGATTTTCCCTCTTTCTCTATTGCACCTACTCGCGAGTGGTTTGCTGTCAAGGAAGTGTCCTGTAGTGTGCTAATTTGGCCCACGCTTGTATTTTTCTAAGCTAGTATTTTCTTGCTGTATTACTTAGACATTATGTCTGAGATATCTGTCCCTGTAAATTCTAATTCATGCCGTTCGTGTCGGCAGTTTTGGTCTAGTTTGGATGCTCACACTGTCTGTTTCTCATGCAAAGGTCACACTGTCTGTTTCTCATGCAAAGGTCACCTTTGCATGAGAGGCTCACACTGTCTGAGGCTCACACTGAGAGGCTCACACTGTCTGAGGCTCACACTGTTTGCATGAGAAGCTGACACTGTCTTTTTCTCATGCAAAGGTCACCTTTGTCACCGTCAGTCCACGTGTTTAGAGTGTCTAAGTTGGGATGTTACCGCCTGAAGGAATTATGCCCAGGCTAGACGAGCGTATTTATTACGGGTTACGAAAGACCCTGCTTTATCTGCGGTTGAAAGACGCCAAAATGAAATTGCTCTTGTCGGAGATTTCAAATTTATCGAAGATCTTTCTGGTTTCTCGTTTGGATTTATCGCATAGACTTGTCCTGCCATATAAATTTCCAGACAGTTTGGAAAGACTTGTCTGGCGTGTTTGTGCACAAACCAGTTTCTTTGTCTGAAACGACAAAGGATTCTGTCCTCAAGCGGGGTCTGCCTGACCGTCCCTTTGTTATCGACGAACAAAAGATTTCAGATCCACGGGTCGGCTGCAGTCCTGTTCTTTGGGAAAGAAATGCTTCAACGTATTAAACCTTCGCAGATTTACAAGTTTCTGCAGGGAAATTGTATTCTTCCTGATTTAAACGATAACACATCCTTTCATTTTCGTTGTTGTTGTTGTTGTTGTTGTTGTGTTTCGGACTTTTCAGTTTTTGGTAGTTTACATCTATACATACAGTTCATTGTGCCTACCAAAGTTTATTCTCTTGTTATATCAAGTGTTATTCTGTTTATTTGATATCTTGTGATCAAGAAAGTGATCTTGCAGAGGTTTTTCTCTGCCATTTACTTTTACGTTGGCGTTGTTGTGTTTGTCTTCGTCGCACAAGTCAAAGCTATACACTACGTCTTTGTTACATTTTAATGTGCCTACCAAATTACTCTCTTTGTGTAATCAAGGGTGTTTTGATCAAGAAAAGAGATCACGAGATTGTTTATTAAGAAATTGTGCTATACTTTGGAACACATTTTCTGCTAGTAAATATTGCATTGTGATATATTTATTTTTCACAACCAAAATTTTCCCGTCGGAATACTGAATTAGACTTACAATTCAAATTGAGTTGAGCTTTAATTTTATTTCTTCTTTCTGAGAAATTATTATTATTAGCTTGAGTGTGAGTTTTATTTCTCCGGGAAGACTTTAAATTGTTTCTCGTTCGACGACATGTAGAGTGTTTATTGAACTTTCCCTGGTCTGATGGCCGGGCAAAGTTCAAGCCTGGAGTTACTCAATCATCTGCTTGGGACAGCATAAGACTGTTTTCATCGGGCGGTCTTCTTCTACTTCGTAAGTTACTTTCGTCCGAGAACGATTACCGGTTACAGCCTAGTCAGAGGAACGACAGACAGCTCCTAAGCCACGTTCTTTGCCGTTTTTCTTCTACGACTGCTTCGTCCAAAACATCTTTTGGTCTACAGCATTTGTTTGATCTTAATTTTATTCTGTATGATAATTTCATCTATTTCATTTGAGGACTTATGTGAAGTTTAGACCTCAAACTGGAGGGTGAGTCAAGATTGAACATTGTTTCTTTTTTGGTCAATTCAAATTGTGAAATTTAATGACCTTAGTTTATCTACCGGCGAGAGACTTCAAAATGTAATTGCTCTCTTCGGGAATTTTTTTAATTTATTGAAGATCTTCCTAGTTTACGTTGGAAGTATCTTTGTGTTGATGTCGGGGATGATGCTACCGGGCGGAGTTACGCCCACGATTAACGCGAGGAACAATGAACGTGTACTTTTCGAGTTTCGGTTTTACAGTTTCCGGATTCAACTTCAGTTGTTTTTCCTTCTACGTCGTTCTTGTACGCCATAACGTCGTTCCTGTTTACCTAAACGACGTTTCTCGTACATCACAACGCCGTTTTCATTCTCCGCAACGCCTTTCTCGTTCGTATTACGTCGTTCTGTTACACCTCAACGACGTTCCATTACGCCGTCACGTTCTCATACACCTGTACGTCGTTCTTGTTCGCCTGTTCGTCGTTCACGTACGCCTCCACATCATTCCCGTACGTTAGCTCGTCGGTCATTATGGCTGTTCGTCGTTCGCCTCAACGTCATGCGGGGAGTTCTCTTCCGATTTCCATCTCCGGATCACCATCTCTACACCGATGCTTCCGAGATCAGTTGGGGAGCCATCTGGACGGACTGGAGGTGTCCGGCAGATGGTCTAGGTTGGAGGCCAGACTTCACATCAACCTTCTGGAGATGAAGGCAGTCTTCCTAGCAGTTCATCATTGGAGTTGGCATCTCGTGAATTCGTCCCTTCTTATCACTACGGACAACTCTACTGTCAGTGCTCACATCAACAAGATGGGTACCACCCGATCTTTTCTCAACATTTCGTCTGATGTGGGATCTTTACGACTGGGCTCTCATTCATCTCTGTCATCTCAATGCTCGCTATGTCCCGGGTCGGCTCAATGTCTTTGCGGCCGCCTTTCTCGTCCCGACACCGTGATTCAGACCGAATGGCAACTTCATCTGGTGGCCTTCCGCCAGATTTGCAGCATCTGGGTGACCTCCTTTATCGACCTGTTTGCGACGAGGAACAATGCGCAGCTCGCCCTCTTCGTCAGTCCGATTCTGGACCCTCAAGCTTTCGTCATCGACGCCCTTTCTATCAACTGGGACAACTTCCTGGCTTATGCCTGCCCGCCCATGGCCCTGATTCAGGAAGTTCTAAAAGATTACTCAGCACGACTGCATCATTCTTCTCGTGGTTCCGTGGTGGCCTCGTCGTCAGTGGTCTTCCGGTACTGGTTCCACTTCTCACCGCTCCGCCACGTCTTCTTCCAGTTTGGCCCAGCCTGTTGCGTCAACCTCACGGGATAATACATCAAAACCCACGGTGGCTCAACTTACACGTCTGCAGATTATCCAGAGTGCACTTACAGTCCAAGGATTTTCAGCAGAAGTTACACAGACGATGGTTTCAGCCAATTGATCTTCCACATCGCAGCTCTATCAATCGAAATGGGCCTATTTCGTCTCCTGGTGCCGAGAACGTGATTCCGATCCCGACTCTGCCTCTCTGTCCTTAGTAGCTGACTTCATCTTCACCTACATCGTGATAAGAAGTTTCAAATCAGCACCATTGATGGATACCGGTTTGCTTTGGCTAGGGTTTTGCGTCTTTCGACCGGCATCGACATTAGTCTGAGCGACAATATCTCTGCTCTCCTACGTGCTTTCGCCTTACAGTCTCGCCGTACTCGTCAGCTGTTACCGAAGTGGGATATTGGTGTGGTTCTTAGTGCCCTGCTTCGTCCGCCCTTCGAACCTTTACAGTCCGCCTCTATTTAAGCTGTTTCCTACAAGACTGCTTTCCTGGCGGCTTTCGCTTTGGCGTCTAGAGTTTCCGAGCTTAACGCTCTGGAAAGGTCGTCTTTGACCTGGACGGCAAATTGGTCTCGCATTTCCTTTAGTCCCGTCCCTGAGTTCATCGCCAAGAATGAGGCTGTGCACCAAGGTCCTTGTGCTCAACGTTTGTACTCCATCCCTGCTTTATCAGACTTTGTTCGTGACCTTGAGGACGACATCCTGTTATGCCCTGTGCGAGCCATACATCACTATCTCTCTCGTACCGACCCTGGTCGGGGTTCTCGTCGTCTATTATTCCTGTCTCTTCAGCCAACTGCAGTGCGTGACATTACCAAGAATACTATTGCTTCTTGGTTGAAGAAGACCATTAAGTGGACATATCAACTTGCCATTGACGCTCCCCCACTTCTGACCTCTGCTTCTTCCCATGTAATTCGTGCCATCGCTACTTCATGGCCTTTATGGAAGAACCTATCCCTTCATGACATTGTCCAGCCCTGTGCATGGAGTGCCAAATCAATTTTTACCGATTTCTATCTGAGAGATATGTCAGTACAATCAGATAGAGTGACCACGCTTGGGCCGCTGGTGGCTGCCCAGCACGTGGTCCAGTAACTTCCAAAAAAGAGGGGGGGTATCTTCGTTCAGCGCAGCAAGTCAGTCAATCAGCCAACTTGCTGCATCATCACATCTAATCAGCCATTACATATGTCCACCATATTACACGATCACCTCAATAGGTCAGTCAGTCTGCCAACTTACAAGACCCGACTCATCGGTGAGTATGGTTTAGGCATGGCTTTTCTTAGTTATTACTGGTTTTACTCTATTAACACTCACTGCGTCTCCACGATCTGGGTTTTTCCTTCTATTGTAAGTGTGTACCACATTTACAATCAGGTTTTTGATTTTAATCCACGAGTACCCTCAGCGTCTTCGACCCGCGTTCTCTCTGGGTGAGTATTTAGTGTGCTGTAAGCCAAACAGTCAACCAACTTACGGCATCATCACAGCTAATCACATGTCCACCTTATTACATGATCACCTCAACAGGTCAACCTGTTGCCAACTCACAAGACATCTTTCAAGACCTGACACAATGGTGAGTATTGGTTTTTAGGTATACTTTGTGTCAGTTTCAGGTTTAAAGTACAGAGAGTTTGGTGCATGAGGGCAATTATGACCAACTTACGAGATCATCTCAAGAGAGGCAGCTGCTGTCAACTCACAAGTCATCTTACAAGACCTGACACATTTGTGAGTACTACTTTCAGGGTTACTAGTGTCAGCAACAAGGGACTAAAGTACAGAGAGTTGACGTAAGACGGCTTGTGGACTTAAAGAGTGGTATAAGATGGGCACCTTGTATACGATGTTGCCGGGGTGTACATGACCGCTTCTATTCGTTATACACTGATTATCACTTGAATACTCACAGCGCCACCGGCCCGAGTTCCTTCGTGGGGATAAAATTGTGCACCACATCCACGATCACGGTTTGCATGGACGAGTAATTAGTTGCCATATTCAACAATCTATTATGATTACTCCATGACTACCCACAGCGTCACCGACCAGGGTCCCTCTTGTCGAGTACTAGTGTGCCATGTCCGTGATCATCTCAGCGGTTACTCTGCCTGCTATTGGAACTACAACAAGGCCGAGGTTCCCACCTCCATATGTTGGTAGTGAGCCATAGCAACAACAGGTGAAGATTTGAGACATAAATATTAAACATTTATAAACAATGGTAGTATTTATTATCAAATCAATCCTACTGTTGCTTTGCTTACCCTCCCATCCTGCCCCTCACTCCACTGCCTTGCACATCACACGTCTCGGGCTATAAGAGTGAGAAAGAGGGAGATTCAGGAGATTGCAGCTCTCAGCAGGTTTGATTTAATAATAAATACTAACATTGTTTATAAATGTTTAATTTTCAGTATGCGACCGATTTTATTGACCATCTCGAACATCGTCTTACCTGATGCAGGTCATGTAAAAACGCATGAATTTCTTGTGGTGTGAGTCATGTCCTGGATGCACAACCACACGAATAAATTTCAGGACTGGGCGATCGACATTTTGACATTTTCAAACTGCCATCATCAACACGATGCGAGCTCGTTGTCGGAATGTGATACAGTGTCGTTGTGGTTACACGCGATTTTAACGATTACTGGCCGTCAAGACACCCAGTGAACATGTTGAATGTGTGATGAAATGAACATTCGCCATTAAAAAATGTGATTGAATCTGTTCGTGTAATTTTCAAAATCCGATCGAGTTTCAGTTTGCGCATGCTCATTAGAGCACAATTGCACCTACAGAATAATCCTTAATACATCGTGTCGTCTTGATTACTGGAATAGTGCGTGCAAAATTTCATCGCAATCGGGCAAATATCTTGGGACATATCAAACAACGCTTTTGAGGAATACTTTTGTTGCACTGTTTATATATAAAAAGTAAATGTGGTATGACAGACAATTTATTGAATCAAATTGGTGAAATGCAAATATTCTGATTGTTTCAGTACTCCATTGATCATTGTTATTCTGTACAGTGCTTGAACAAATAAATTTGACAGTAACTTATAAAGTTAAGCGATATATTGAAGAATAAAATCCTCCCACATATGCCTACATTCCACAGTACATATGACCACATTTGTGCTCCATCGGGTTTTACTGTAACGTCTATAATAACCAGACCTATGAACCCATATGTACCCACGAGCACATTCGCCTCAGCTATGCAAAGATCATCATAAACAGTCTCTTCTAACATGATGGAACGACGAATTATTCTCGCAAATTTGCTTAATCAGCTACACATAATGAACGAACGGGGATATATTCTCATGTAATTGTCATATTCCACAATTGAATCCGCGTCTCGGTAAAAGATTGCCAAAGTTTGCCTTCGGGAATAGCATAGTAATTCTTATGGCTATTCTTACAATATACAGCACACCCCATCATCTCGCATGTATAGAATTTGATAAGCGTTTTTGTAAAAGACGCCACAAACTGCGAACGATGAATTCGGCTATCTCCACCAACGTGATGACACTCGCTCCTAGAAACAGGCCCATCTGACCGCCCAGAGACGCTGGAAATAAAATGAAAAAAGCAAGGTGTTAATTCAAAGACATTACGAATAACGTTGAATATCAATGATTCCAAACAATGGTATCGGCATCGACATTGCTGAAACAACATTCTCGTGGCATCAGTTTGTATACGTCCTACTGGTAGATATACACGGAGGGGTTAGGTACTCTGACAATGACAGAATTGTCAGACATATTAGACAGGAGATATACAATAATATTACCTAGACATAAACCAGGACGGTTTGTATACCTCCTACTGGTAGATATACACGGAGGAGGTTATAGGTACTCTGACAATGACAGAATTGTCAGACATATAAGACAGTAGATATACAATAATATATACCTAGACATACACCAGGACGGTTTGTATACCTCCTACTGGTAGATATACACGGAGGAGGTTATAGGTACTCTGACAATGACAGAATTGTCAGACATATAAGACAGTAGATATACAATAATATATACTTGGACATAAACTGGAACGAAAGTAACTCCGAAAACGGAAGTAATAGTGATACAGTATATTACGATTGGATTTTTGTTTCTTGAATTCTTTCGACTGTGATTATGCCATTCAGGGATACATATAAAAAGTTAGACCTGGTACACACGACCAAGTTTTCCTTGACGAGTGAGGCCAAATTTGTGGAAGACTGTTACGGTCTTTTGCTATACCCTGCTCTGTCTGGTATGAAAGGTAACGGTCACTACCGACTTTCATAAATTTGGTCTCACTTGTCAAAGAAAACTTGTTTGTGTGTGCAAGGTCTTAGCTAATACAAATTCTAAAGACAATTCGGTCCTTAGAAGGTTTAGTTTACTCTTGATTTTAGGTGAGTGTTCGTTGTGGTGGTGGTTTTGTCCTGGGGCAGGCTTACTTCCGGATATTTGTTTAAATGATGAACGGCAAGTAAGTGATCACGACCCTTGAACGTCATTTCGACACCTCATACCCTTTGCCATGGAGAATGGGTGAGGTAGGAGTGGTTCCTTCTGGTTCAGATTGCGAAACTCGGCATACATTGGAAATATCAATTGGTCCTCTACTTCTCTGGCATTCCCCTACAGTGAATGATTGCTCTTACTTTACACTTTTAAGCACCTGGGTGACTTCATGGATGTGGTGAATGCAACATTCACCGGGGAAGGGAAAAAGATATGAGTGCGAATAATCCACATCTTTTAGCATTGATATAGTGACACATAGATACCGTTGGATCGATTGTATGCAGGGTTGGGCTGATTTAGCGGTGTCGTGTCGAAATTTAACCCTACCAGGCCTGGGGACCATTATACCCCCCCCACCACCACTACCAAACTTTCTGTGCTACCTCCGGAACGACAAAAAATTGAGAGTTGACACTCCCTGACTTTGTAGTTTATCATATTGGAGTCATTTTGAGCCCACCTGTATAACCCCTGAGCAGAGGATCATTGGTAGATTCACAATGGTGGCCACTTGGGGTACCACAAAAATGATGTTTTCACCATTTTTCTTCAAAATTTCTGCTTTTCCACAAGGAAAAATTGACAAAAACTATTTTGTTTCGCATCAGATTAATATTTACTAAATTATCGGGCAGCTTTTGCGCATTCTCATGGCATCAGATTGTATATCCCCTATTGTCATATATCTTGTTTACCGACGGTTTGAAGGTTACAAACTCTGACGTTGGGAGAATGCTTTTGTGGAGAAATTACATAAATAAATAAAATTAAAAAAATCTGATCGAAATATCGACAAAAATATACCTTTTTTTAAAATAACGTCACTGTGACGTCGCAAAAATCGGCCAACTTGGATTTGTTTTACATTTTCTGGTAGAGCATGACCCGAGGGCATTGTGTGGTAAGATTCAGCTCCCTAGCTCAAGAAACACAATAAGGGCCGAAACGGCCCCCAGGTCTGGTTCCAAAAAGCCCGGGCAAGATAGGGTTAAGGACGTGTATAATTTGAACCACCAATCAAACCCCGAGAAATCAGGGCATGAATTCCATGATGTGTAGATTTGTTGATGGACTAGCGAAAACTAAAATGCGATTGTGTCAAAGCTTCGCGCAGCAACGAATACGTATATGAACTTTATACTGTGGCTTGTGTCCATTTGTGATTATCCCTTTACTGTACTCTTTCTGCAGTTGATCTCTCCATTACAAATGTGGACCAGATAAGATGGCGGATTCATTATTATTTGATAAACAAAATCGATGAAATCAAAATTTGTAGCAGTGGGGAAATTATCCCAATTTTCTGAAAATAACAAGGGTCTAATGCCAGTAAATACAGAGAGCAGTCTTTCATAAACATTCGTTTTGCACACGGCACACGTCATCTGTCCTAAATGCCTGAAGTTCCGTTAAGAATAACAAGAAATATACTGAAAGTATGACGAAGTTACCCAACTTACGGTGCATGCACAGTATACCGAAACTCATCTCCTATTAGTCTTGGTATACTGAGCGATACTCATCTCCTAACGAGCCTTGGTATACTGAGCGATACTCATCTCCTAACGAGCCTTGGTATACTGAGCGATACCCGAAAGGGTGTAATCAGAAGACGACTACCCCTAACCCATTTCAAGGCCTCATGACCGAGAGGTTCATCTAAAACTTCAGCGACTTAAATAAATTTGTACATATTTTATTTACAATATATCGGCAGCTAAGAAGAACAATTAACCTCATAGTAGTAGGTAAAGATGATTTAACACCCCATTTCACCCGGATGTAACTATGACGTCACAGGGGTCACTGAGGTCAAGTGTGGTGGTGGTGGTGGTCAAAATGGCGGTCTGTGGGGTGGGGTGGTCAAAATGGTGGTTGTGGGGTGGGGTGGTCAAAATGGCGGTTGTGGGGTGGGGTGGTCAAAATGGCGGTTGTGGGGTGGGGTGGTCAAAATGGCGGCTGTGGGTTGGGGTGGTCAAAATGGCGGCTGTGGGGTGGGGTGGTCAAAAAATGGCGGTTGTGGGGTGGGGTGGTCAAAATGGCGGCTGTGGGGTGGGGTGGTCAAAATGGCGGCGGTGGGGTGGGGTGGTCAAAATGGCGGTTGTGGGGTGGGGTGGTCAAAATGGCGGTTGTGGGGTGGGGTGGTCAAAATGGCGGCTGTGGGGTGGGGTGGTCAAAATGGCGGTTGTGGGGTGGGGTGGTCAAAATGGCGGCTGTGGGGTGGGGTGGTCAAAATGGCGGCTGTGGGGTGGGGTGGTCAAAATGGCGGCATGGATGTATTCATCCGCGGTGATGCGGTCTGGCCGCGGTTTTGGCGGTGATTCGGTCTCGGGAAAAAGCTTCCGCGGAGAAAAAGTAGTCCCTAGATAAAATGGTCGGATGGGGTCGAGTGAGGTATCAAAGTGAAGCTTATGTGAAGGGGCATCTAATGGGCTGGGTGTGGGGTTGAAATATCGGCCTTCTGCGCATGCGCGGTGGCCGAAGGGTATGAAAATAGCCGTGTTGGAGCTAGGGAAGCCACTAAGGGTCCGATGGGGTCGAGTGAGGTATCAAAGTGAAGCATTCGTGAAGGGGCATCTGATGGGCTGGGTGTGGGGTTGAAATATCGGCATTCTGCGCATGCGCGGTGGCCCAAGGGTATGAAAATAGCCGTGTTGGAGCTAGGGGAGTCCCTATTGGTCCAATGGGGTCGAGTGAGGTATCAAAGTGAAGCATTCGTGAAGGGGCATCTAATGGGCTGGGTGTGGGGTTGAACTATCGGCAATCTGCGCATGCGCGGTGGCCCAAGGGTATGGAAATAGCCGTTTTGGAGCTAGGGGAGCTCCTAATGGTCCAATGGGGTCATATGAGGTATCAAAGTGAAGCATTCGTGAAGGGGCATCTAATGGACTGGGTGTGGGATTGAAATATCGGCATTCTGCGCATGCGCGCTGGCCCAAGGGTATGAAAATAGACGTTTTGGAGCTAGGGAAGCCAACAATGGTCCAATGGGATCGAGTGAGGTATCAAAGTGAAGCATTCGTGAAGGGGCATCTCACTGGACTAGTGGGTTGAAATAGCGTCATTCTGCGCATGCGCGGTGGACAAAGGGTATGGAAATAGACGTTTTGGCATCTAGGGGAGCCACTATTTTTTTTTTTTTTTTTTTTTTTTTTTATATTTTTATTTCATTTGGAATATATATTACACATATACAGATTCACTCTTCTCTCACACTCACTCATGCACATTATGTCTATAAATATATTACTATACTTACATATGTCTATAAATATATTACTATACTTACATATGTCTATAAATATAACTATACTGCACTTGCTTTCATTGCACAAACTATTAAAAGATATATAGATATAAGAGCAATATATATGCATGCACAAGCAACATCGCACTGATTTTTTTTTGTTCAACACACTGATCATGTTTTGAATATATTTTGAAACAGGGCCCATTTTTTATTGAATTTGTCTACTCTGTTGTCTTTATACGCCGTGTATTTTTCAATTGAAAACTGGTCCGAAAATATACAGAGAAGTGATTTGAAATTGAGCTCTGTATTTGAGAATTTATTATTGTAAATATATTTTTTTGTCAAAAGCATCAGTGTGTTGATAGCACATTGGTCCTTTCCCCATCCCAAAATTATTTTATCATTAGGGGAGCCACTATTGGTCCAGTGGGGTCATATGAGGTATCAATGTGAAGCTTATGTGAAGGGGCATCTGATGGACTGGGTGTGGGGTTGAAATATCGGCCTTCTGCGCATGCACGGTGGCCGAAGGGTATGAAAATAGCCGTGTTGGAGCTAGGGAAGCCACTAAGGGTCCGATGGGGTCGAGTGAGGTATCAAAGTGAAGCATTCGTGAAGGGGCATCTGATGGGCTGGGTGTGGGGTTGAAATATCGGCATTCTGCGCATGCGTGGTGGCCCAAGGGTATGAACATAGCCGTGTTGGAGCTAGGGGAGCCCCTAATGGTCCGATGTGGTCGAGTGAGGTATCAAAGTGAAGCATTCGTGAAGGGCCATCTGATGGGTTGGATGTACGGTAGGAATATCATGCGCAGACAGCAATGCGGAGCTCTCGGCCAATCAGAAGCGAGTATTTCAAATCCGTCACAGAGCTCTCAGTCAATCAGAAGCGAGTATTTTGACCCGGTGCATTATGGGCCATATCCAAGATGGCGGCACGTATGTTCAAGATGGCGGCACATCCGGTGTCGAAAACTGGCCATTTCGTCGGGATGTGGTCACCTAGTGTCGAAAACTGGACCCTGTATGGGTCCCGCTAGACGTTTTGGAGCTAGGGGCGCCACTAATGGTCCAATGAACAAGTGTGTGACGTCACTTCCGATTGGGGTGAATGGGGCGTGACCTCTGGCCATGTCTAGACTTGTCTGTGTCTGTCATGTACTGGTTTTTTTTCTCTACAATGGCGTTCACGTGGTGTGGTGGGTCTGCGCAAGTGTGTGACGTCACTTCCGGTTTTCACTAAAACGATCTCCAACTTTTCCGGCCCCGGCCCCCCACCGCAGCGCGCGCGCGCGGGTTCTCCGGCCGCAGCGCGCGCGCGCGCGCGTCAATGTAGGGAGAGGTTAAATCGACAACATAGAACTTATAGTCATCAACTTAATCTATACGTGTTGGACGAGTCTCTTCACTCACCGTATACACGCACCTCAATGAAATGCCCGCTCCAAACCTAGACCAAAAACACGTACTTGGTCTGTGGGCTGATTTCATTGGCTCTCTATTTTTACTATAGTGCTCTTGCATTCTAACCTTGATGGGTTACATTTTGGCCCCATCCTACACCACTGATTTCAGTTTCACTGAATCTCCACATTATGAATAAAACACACAAGACAGGGTTTTTTGGTGAGATCTCATTTTGTTTTTTATTCGGTAACAACAACAACGTGAGAACAACCACGTGAAAACTCAAGCCCAGAACAAGGGGCTTGTACATTGAAAGAACTGAAGCCCAGAACAGGGGGGCTTGTAAACTGAAGCCCAGGACAGGGGGCTTTTAAACTTAAGCCCAGAACAGCGGGCGTGTGTACATTGAAAGAATTCAAGCCCAGAACAGGGCTTGTACATTGAAGTGATGGGCGGCCCAGTCATATACGAGTACATCGCGGTCCTCGGCCTTGGGGTACTCGTCAAACATCTGTACGATGGTAGATAAGGGTCTTCCCCGGCATCGATGGTACAGGTAAAACAAGCAATATTGTCCGCACACGCTACTGGTCAGGCTTTGCAACGTTTGACTGTTCCAACACCACGTCTCTGTGCCTTGATCCATGAAGTCTGTTAAATCGGGATGGAGGGGTGGCAGGCCGTACGGGTCAAAGTATTCGCCCTGCTGTTCTGTCAAGTACACGGACACCCAATGTTCACCGGGTCGCTCCATCGGGTCCGTGTTGAGAACGTAAGCAGCAGGATACACACGGTCTAATGGGAACACATCTCGGGCGAACACCCCTTGAAACATCATACGTGTCTCTGGGTCATTCTCCAGCACGGTGGTTATCTGCTCTGTATCCATGTTAGGTGGAGAAGTCACACAGCACGTTGCGCGCCTTGTCCACTTGAATGATGTTGTCAAACTCGGCGTAGCAGATCACATTGACGGTGCTCCGGAGGGCTCGTTGAAAGTGGATTTCCAACCGTAAATTGCCTTGCTTGGCCAGGGCCAGCTGATGGTCGTTCTCTAAGGTGGGGGTCAGATCGAAACAGAACAACGTGTATCCGTTCCCGTAGTCCTCCCGACTGATGAAATTCCCTTCGTCCTGGTTGATTTGACCGGTGGCTGTAAACAGGCTCTGATAGGCTCGAATGAAATTCGCGCGCCCAAAGTTCGGGGTTAAGGCCGTGGCTGGCACCTGTTGTCCATCCACATGCAGGGCCACAAAATTGATGCCGAAATGTTTAAAGTCAAACGGATTCTCTGGGTAGGCTCCACTGAAACTGGTATTTTCCACACAGGCCAGGATCAATCGCTTGGGTAGTTCCCCCAGGAACAGGTTGTCTTTGTTGGCGCTCATATTTCCAGCAGACACAGAGAATACTTTGGTTTGCACACGTCGGATAGGGTACTGGGCTGGTTTTGTTTCCAAGGCTTTCATATGTCCCAATTGAACGGCTGGATTCGGTTTCACTTTTCGGACATACAGGACTGCGTCTTCGATGACAATCTTATAGTCAGCTACATGCGCCTCTACGTTAGTGGCCATCAAGGCGAAGGTCGGAGGCGCCCGTATCAGTCGGATTTTGATGGGAACCTTGTTCAAGAGGTATCGGTCTTGCATGAACATGTCTGCGTGCAGTCGACCGATGATATCCACCGAGACGCCGTTCGCGGTCAAAGCCTTCCGTTTGCTATATCCCGTATTGTCGTTCTCTGCGCCCATGTGCTCGGCTTTGTCCTGGTAGAATAAAGCGGCTGTCAGTTGAGATTTTTTAGCCTCTCGCCCATGCGACAACAGCGTCTCGATGTAGGCTCGATAGGGGTACGTGTTGGTCGAGTCACTGATGAGTTTGTCGCTGAGAAATATATCCACCTGTTGAAACATCGAGTGCAGCCAGAGATTCGTCGGGCCCACCGTTGCTTGATCGACGATTCTGGTGCCATCTCCACTGACGATCTTGGCTTTCACATACAAGTAGGTATGGGCTAAATCCACATAGGTCGTATCCGCATTACTGATGGTGAACTCGATGGGCCCTGTTGCGTTGATGCTGGACAGCGGGAGATGCTCCACCCATAATCCTTGTTCGGCACTGGTCTGTGTGGGCGGCACGGTCCACAAATCAAATTCACTGTTGGTGGAGGGCAGGACTCGGCGTGGATCAAGGACATGTTTTAAGAAAAGATATCCCGGGTCTTCGATGTGCGTCGTCGCTGGGTCGGTCGTCGACTGGTGCGTGGTCTCGGTGGAGCAGCTCTTTTATTCCCTACGGTGCGTTGTGCTTTGGCCACCAAGACGCCTCCCGCTTCTTTGGCCCGCCGTTTCAAGGCTTCTTTGGGGGCCGTACCCCCCAAGACATCACCGGCCACTTGCAGTCCACTGCGTACCGCTTGTTTGCCGATTGCTTTCACCCCACGCGTCACCAAGGGCAGGAACGTTTTGACGATGCTCCCGAGTATGTTCCCCAGTCCATGTCCACGTTGCATGCGTGCACCACTAAACACCGGAAAGCCACCCCCGGCCTGTTGGGCATAATAGTCCATATAGCTGCGTGCATCGCACTCGTAAGGCACCTTCATTATACAAAGTGGGGAGCACGTGCTTGTCGAAAATGAAGTGTCACCACCACTTTCCCGCGTTCGAATGCCACCGGTCGTCCCGTGTCATCTCTTATATCCACCGTGATCGTGTTGATGTGGGTTTGTCGTACAGGCAGGAAGAGCATGTGGGTGAAACTGTGGGTGACTTGATCTCCATACAACTTTTTAATGGGCACCACCCGTAACAGAGGTGTGTTGATATCACCCACGATGTGGTTGTCCACCACGTCCGAGTAGACGTAGAGTCCGTACATACCCGACTTCATATCCATCGGGATCTCGCCTTGGTGGGCGGTGGGACCAGCGAACGTCCGTAGATCGAAACCCAGCATTTGCTGTAGGATAGGACTCAGTACCACACTCGCGTTGGCGGTGACGATAAGCTCTGCCTTGTCGTTGTGTGCGTTGTAATCGAAGTTCACGTGATTCTTGAAGGGATAGGCTTTGATGGGTTTTGAAGTATTTGTGACCTCCCGTAGAGCCTTATAATGCAACAGTGTTGACAGCCCACCCATGAACTCCTTGGGAGTATCGTATTGGCCTTCGGGGAGAGTGAGTCGGGTGTCTTTTCCTTCGTAGGTCACCTCGTACCACACTTCATTGGCTCGCACGTTGTACCACGAGTAAGGGTACTGAATATCCACCAGTCCACATTCCCACCGGCCAGGTAAATGCAACGGTTGTGGTAATTGAGTCACATACTTGGCCACGGTGTTGTCAGGAAACACATCCAGCGAACTGTTACTGGGTAGGGTGAGGTAAAACATGGCGACTGAGCTGTCCTGCTGCTGCACCGGGTTTTAATAGGTGTTCCAGACCTTGGGTGGTTGTGTCCGGCGTCGTGTTCGTCGCGTTGACTTGCTACGTGTCACGGCTCTGGAGATGTGGGGTGTCCTGATCAAGGGTGGTTTTTTAAAGGTCTGAAAAGAAGGTGCCCGTTGTGGTGGTGGATTTTTGGGGGGGTGACTCCGGTTCCCAGTCGGATTCCCAAGGTTGTGGAATCTGTCGTGGTGCACGACTCGTCGATTGCTGGATTTGCTGCATAAAGGCCAAGCGGTGGGGGTTCCCCACCAATTCCTGTGGTACATGCATGTCTTTCAAGCCTTGAGCGAAGACCTCCCATCCTCGAAGATCCGTGTGCGATCTGCGTTTACGCGTCAGGTCATTCACTAAATCCGTCATGTGGGTGCCGGGGACCACCTGATTCTGTACCAGGAGTTCGCCTTTATCAATCCAAGTCATGTTAGGATTCTGTTTCATCCGTTGTAAAACCAGGCCAGCTTGTTTCTTGAACGAGGCAGGTACACTCTTCAGCACTTCGTCTTCCACCCACTGTGGGGCTGTGGGGGCTACCCCTGGTAATGCCGGCTGTTGGAGCGGTGCTGAGGTCGGCGGTGTGTCACGTGGTGGTGGTGGTGGTGGTGGGGTAGAGAGGGTTTTGTATTGGTCCATGAACGTCATGTACCGTTGAAGCGTCTCATTGTACCGTTGTACTTTCTCACTGTCGCTTAACCCCGGTCTCTGTAAGATCTGTTGCATCTCTCCATCGAGGGTGTTTATGGTCTTCACCGTAGGTGGCACAGGGTAGGGCGATTGGAGGTTTTGAAGCAACCGAGGTTTGACGAGGACCATTTTTTTCGTGTGATTCATTGTCGGCCGAAGAGTCCACCCAATACTGGACCCAACACGGAAGCGGCCAACGGTGCTAAGATGGCCCCGAGAAAGCCGCCTTTCTGTAACACCTTTTTCTTTTGTGTTTGTGGGACCCGCTTATGGACTAGGGTTCGGAGACCTGTCTTATGCTTGGCCAACTTGGTCTTCTGAGCCGGAGTCAGTGGTACGTTGCCTTTTAACAGGTTGTACCCGATCTCGCACAGGCAGCGTACAAGGTCAGGGTCCGCACCGCGTACAATGGTTCGGACCAACTCGGGTGGGGCCGTCTTCAATACACGGAGCGTGGGAGCGTGCTTCCGTACTCGCGCAGACATCATGTACAACTAATGCCAGAACTCACAACTCTACCCTTTTTATCCACCTCAGAGACAAAAAATCAACCCTGCTGTGGTATTCATTCTTTTTATTATCTCCATCATCAAACACACACACTCCAGCTGGGGGCGCCACTGTGGGTGTGTTTACATTATTTTTGCAAGTACACGTGGTGGGTCTCCCCGGGAAAGATGCCGGTCCGTAGTCGAAGGTGGTCGGGGGTGGCTTGCTTGAGGTCGAAGAGCATATATCCGTGCTGAGGGGTTGTGGCATCTTTAAAGGCTTCCAACGCAAACGGTGTGGGGCCGGGATATATCTGTCTCGCCAGGTGCAGCAGTTGAGTGGTATCTCTCGGGTTTTTGAAGACCACCAGGTAGTGGGCATTTAAGCTGATGTTCCGATGTTCTTTGTTTTTACTGAACAGATTCTGCACAATGTAGATGATGCTGAGCCGTCGATGGTGGCTGCCTTTGGTAAAGAGTTGGGTGACCCGCGCCTCCGTCTCCGCCATGAGATCATCCAGAACCACCAAGGTGTCGGGTTCCAAATCGGGCAGGTTGGGTAGGCCTTCCACGAACGTGATGTGGGGCATTGCTGCATACGCTGCCTGCCATTCTCCGTAACACCACACGACTCGGGCAATAGGTGGGGTGATCATGCTGTCGGCGTGTTGAAGGAGCTTCCGGACGAAGTGCGTTTTGGCGGAGCCCGTCGGTCCTGCGATGAGACACGTGAAGGGATGCTGCCAACGGGGGTCCATGGTTCGAGGTGTATCCGTTGTCGTGGTAACCCGCTCTAGTAAATTTGGTACGAGTGAACTGGAGTGGTGGTGGGTACAACGTCGGTCGTCGTTGTCTGTTCACTGCGAGGGATGATGATGGTGGTGGTGGGTACAACGTGGGTCGTCGTTGTCTGTTCACTGTGAGGGATGAAATCTGGTGGGTCTTGAGACGTAGTGGGTGTTCTGGGTGTAGGTGTAGAGCTTGGTGTGGAGCTCGACGTGGCTTGTACACGGGGTGTGGTGGTGGTGGTGACTGGGCTCGATACGACTGGTGCTCTCTGTAGACCGGTTTCGCTGGGGCTGGGGCTGGTGTTCTCAGTTGGTTAAGTAACGTACTGATATAGGCTACGTCGTAAAACACACCTCCGTACAACACACTCAGCAGGGTTAGCACTAGCACCACAAAGCCCACTTGCGCTTTGCGCGTTTTGGGAGACGCTGTGTTCAGAGACAGCTGCTGTTGGTCCATAGCACTGTGGTCGGACGTGGAATGAAGGAGGACGGCAGTGGTGTCTGGCTTTATAGTCGTTTCACCTGGTTGGCCGCGACCCAGGAATTGAAAGAACTGGGCCAGCCTTGCCATTTGACGAAATGAAACAGTTTGCCACGTCGACGTTCCGTTTTCAAAATCTGCTCCACCGTGTAGTAGTCTTGCTGTGTTTTTACGACAGGCTGTAATTCCGTCTCGTAAAACGTCCCTAGCAACGGTTCCCCTTGAAGATCTTCCAGTTCATAGACTCGCCGCTGTCGGGGTAGGCGCCGTTTAATCAGGAAGTGCTCATCGCTCCAGTTGGGCAAGTAACTTTTCTCGAACTTGCCCTTGACTTTACTGATCCGTACAGGGTCCCCGACCTTGTACTCCGCCTTCGTCGTTCGCTGCGATGGCCTGGGGTACAACACACGGCGGACTTGGGCTTCATTGCGTTGGGTGACGGTAATGGGGTCTCTCTCTATACTCCGATGATAGGCTCGATTGTAACCCCTTACCAGTTTCGGGAGAACATCGATGTACCGCCTTGTATTCTTATAGGTGAAATATTTATACATGCGGCCTTTGAATGTCCTGTTGAACCTTTCCACCACGGAAGCCTTGGTCTCGTTGTACGTATGGAAGAAAAACACCTTCTGTTTCTTGAGAAAGGCTTGGAACGGTCTGTTGAGGAATTCCGTGCCTTCGTCGGTTTGCAAATACAAAGGTTTGCGCCCGGTCTTGAAGATGTCTTTGAACGCCGCTATGAGATTCGCCCCGTTTTCGTCCGGATGGGTACCACCCACGCATACTTGGATAGGATATCGATGCACGTCAAGATATATCGATTCCCATCGTTGTGTTTGGCAAAGGCGCTCATATCGACCAAATCCGCTTGCCACTGGGCATCTATTCCTCCCACGATGACCCGGTTCCGTAGAAAATGGCGACGGACAGCTCGATGTAAGGTATAGGTGTCTTGTTTTCTTAACCAATCTCGGACTTGGGCACGTTGTATCCCCTGGGGTTTGGCCGCTCGATAGAGAGCCGACAAGGCACTATAGGCCGCCGGACTGTCGGGACTGTAGTATAAGTTATCCAACACCTTCTCCCAGCGCTTCATGGTGACAAAATGATGATGGACCCTGGCTCTATCGTTTATTTATAACGGGTGTATCTTGGGCCGTAGTTTCTTTCTGATTTTCTTCGTGGGCTTCCACAGTGGCCATGGTAAATGACCAGTCCAACTCGTCTGATGACCGCTTGATAAGCACTTCATCCACATCTACCACGGCATCTTCCAATGCAGACCATAGATCAGGGTGAAGGGTAAAATGCACTGTACCTCCATCTAGCCGAGCCAATTGAGCAAAGAAAGGGCCGCGTCGGATGTACACATCGTGACACAAGTGGATGAGGTCGCCGTCCAGTTCACCAGACAACACCCGTTTGAATTTGGTCCAGCCCTCCCGGACAGACGAATGTGGGCCGGGCACGGTTGTGTAGGGTCCGCATCACAGATGTCTCCCACCTCCTCCATGATATCGACCGTATCCGCATACACGTGCAGGAAAACCTCGGGGGTCAAGCTGAGATACGCCAGTATTATATGCTCCGTCATGGTCAGTACGTGAATGGTACCAGATTTGACTGTCTCTCGTATTTATAGGGAGAACCCCGTGAGATCAAAGGATCAGGTGGTCATGTCACTGGGCTGACCGAGTCTAGCCGGGTAATCAATGGCATCGTCGTCGGGTTCATGGCTAGACAGTTGTTCATGGGGTTCAGCCAGCGCGTCGTCCATAGCACGAGCCCACGCCAACTGGTCTGATGATCGCTCGTCCGGTGTAAACAGCTGGTCCACAATAGGCACCACTTTCTCCACGGCTGACCACAGATCGGGGACTAGGGTGAAGCCTCGCGTAGGGTCTTGGTAGCGGCCCAGGCGTAGGAAGAAGGTGGTACGGTATACGTAGATGGCATTGTCTATGTGGATGAGGTGTCCGTCGAGCTCACCGCTCAACACCCGTTTAAATTTGGTCCAGCCGTCACGAGGTAGCGTCACCGTATTCGATTTGGTCTCAGCGGGCGCCCAGCAAATATCTCCACGGTCTTCCACCAGGGTGACTTTATCTTCATAGACGTGTAACCCCACCTGGGGTGTAAGGGGCAGAATGGCTCGTAGGACGGGTGACATGCTTGCTCCAATGTCGAACGGTGAATGACACACACTCTGTCTCACCGTGGTATTTATGGGCAGGTCTCTGGGTGACATGGTTGACCCAATGACGAAGGGTAAATGACACACACTCTGTCTGACCCTCGTATTTATAGTCCCACTGTCAATGCCACAGCACCAGGGTCAATAGGGCGCAGACTATTGTGAGGCCAACCAGCCGTCGCTGGTTCCGGCGTGAGCGCTCGTGGTCCATAGCCCGAGCATCAAGGATGGCTGTCATAGTCCAGTAGTGGTGAGTGATGGCACGCCTCTCCATCGAGTGCACTCTGTCGAGGACCGCTTCTGTGAACTCGTTGAGAATCTGGCGTCGCCCCTCGTTGTCGTCGCCATCTGCAAACATGGACCGGACCACTGCTCGGTAACCCGTGAATGAATTCACCACGGTGGCATGCTGTAAAATGCGAGTCGCATAGGGCTGGATCTCCGCCATGGCTCTGCAACCGTAGAAATGAAGGTGTGGGATGCAGAGAGACGTGTTTTATAGACCAGTCACACATGCGCGCCTAGACGTCGGGTGTAGTCCGTGATACGTACTATTCTGATGGGTTAGTCCAAAAAAAGAGAGCAACAACAACAACACAGATTACAGATCAATCCTTTTATTATGCGTGAACATCATAGGAATGCATGTACTGACCTGTCTGTGGGGGTTTTCCACAATGGCATATGCATCCGCGCGCTGCCGGTGATGCCGCGCACTGCCGGAGAACCCGCGCGCGCGCGCTGCAGTGGGGGGCCGGGGCTCGCCGGGGCCGGAAAAGTTGGAGATCGTTTTAGTGAAAAGCGGAAGTGACGTCACACACTTGCGCAGACCCACCACACCACGTGAACGCCATTGTAGAGAAAAAAACCCCAGTACATGACAGACACAGACAAGCCTAGACATGGTCAGAGGTCACGCCCCATTCACCCCAACCGGAAGTGACGTCACACACTTGTTCATTGGACCATTAGTGGCGCCCCTAGCTCCAAAACGTCTAGCGGGACCCATACAGGGTCCAGTTTTCGACACTAGGTGACCACATCCCGACGAAATGGGCAGTTTTCGACACCGGATGTGCCACCATCTTGAACATACGTGCCGCCATCTTGGATATGTCCCATAATGCACCGGGTCAAAATACTCGCTTCTGATTGGCTGAGAGCTCTGTGACGGATTTGAAATACTCGCTTCTGATTGGCCGAGAGCTCCGCATTGCTGTCTGCGCATGATATTCCTACCGTACATCCAACCCATCAGATGCCCCTTCACGAATGCTTCACTTTGATACCTCACTCGACCCCATCGGACCATTAGGGGCTCCCCTAGCTCCAACACGGCTATGTTCATACCCTTGGGCCATCACGCATGCGCAGAATGCCAATATTTCAACCCCACACCCAGCCCATCAGATGCCCCTTCACGAATGCTTCACTTTGATACCTCACTCGACCCCATCGGACCATTAGTGGCTTTCCTAGCTCCAACACGGCTATTTTCATACCCTTCGGCCACCATTTCAACCCCACACCCAGCCCATCAGATGCCCCTTCACATAAGCTTCACATTGATACCTCATATGACCCCACTGGACCAATAGTGGCTCCCCTAGATGCCAAAACGTCTATTTCCATACCCTTTGTCCAGCGCGCATGCGCAGAATGACGCTATTTCAACCCACTAGTCCAGTGAGATGCCCCTTCACGAATGCTTCACTTTGATACCTCACTCGATCCCATCGGACCATTGTTGGCTTCCCTAGCTCCAAAACGTCTATTTTCATACCCTTGGGCCAGCGCGCATGCGCAGAATGCCGATATTTCAATCCCACACCCAGTCCATTAGATGCCCCTTCACGAATGCTTCACTTTGATACCTCATATGACCCCATTGGACCATTAGGAGCTCCCTAGCTCCAAAACGGCTATTTCCATACCCTTGGGCCACCGCGCATGCGAGATTGCCGATAGTTCAACCCCACACCCAGCCCATTAGATGCCCCTTCACGAATGCTTCACTATGATACCTCACTCGACCCCATTGGACCAATAGGGACTCCCCTAGCTCCAACACGGCTATTTTCATACCCTTGGGCCACCGCGCATGCGCAGAATGCCGATATTTCGACCCCACACCCAGCCCATCAGATGCCCCTTCACGAATGCTTCACTTTGATACCTCACTCGACCCCATCGGACCCTTAGTGGCTTCCCTAGCTCCAACACGGCTATTTTCATACACTTCGGCCACCGCGCATGCGCAGAAGGCCGATATTTCAACCCCACACCCAGACCATTAGATGCCCCTTCACATAAGCTTCACTTTGATACCTCACTTGACCCCATCCGACCATTTTATCTAGGGACTACTTTTTCTCCGCGGAAGCTTTTTCCCGAGACCGAATCACCGCCAAAACCGCGGCCAGACCGCATCACCGCGGATGAATACATCCATGCCGCCATTTTGACCACCCCACCCCACAGCCGCCATTTTGACCACCCCACCCCACAGCCGCCATTTTGACCACCCCACCCCACAACCGCCATTTTGACCACCCCACCCCACAGCCGCCATTTTGACCACCCCACCCCACAACCGCCATTTTGACCACCCCACCCCACAACCGCCATTTTGACCACCCCACCCCACAGCCGCCATTTTGACCACCCCACCCCACAGCCGCCATTTTGACCACCCCACCCCACAACCGCCATTTTGACCACCCCACCCCACAACCGCCATTTTGACCACCCCACCCCACAACCGCCATTTTGACCACCCCACCCCACAGTCCGCCATTTTGACCACCACCACCACCACACTTGACCTCAGTGACCCCTGTGACGTCATAGTTACATCCGGGTGAAATGGGGTGTTAAATCATCTTTACCTACTACTCCTCATTTTCATTTTTTGCTACCGGGACACATTCACGTCGCTTTACCTTCAGCTGATATAGTTAAAGCAATCCATACTAATAGCTAGAATACACCGTTCATGTTTCAAACATTCTTACTTACCAACAATATCCCCATTGGTATAGTCGGCCACCTGTATGAAGGATTCCACTTTGAGTCGGTCAAAATACAGATAAATCACCGCTATATCCTTCCTGTGTGAACACAATAGTAAATGACTGAATAGTATGGTGTTCCATTTCGGCCATTTTTGCGTCGCGCGTCGCAGGCCCCCGTCGCGTTCTTATAATGTGAAGAGATAGAATGCGACGCGACGTCGCCCTTTTTAAACGCGACGTCGCCCATCCCGTCGCCCTTATAATGTTAAGAGATAGAACGCGACGCGACGTCGCTCTGTTTAAACGCGACGACGCCCTTCCCGTCGCCTTCCGGTATTTTAGGACAAAATGGATCTGCGCATGCTTAGGGAGCAGCTATTGCGATGTGGATCGTATGGCGAGGCCGTCATTTCATGAATGATCTCTGCCACTATCGATGAAGAAAATGTCAGCGTAAATGAATAATGATTATCCTGCATTATCGTATAGCTTTTAAATGGTGTTAAATATTAGTCGATACTTGGAATGATGCCTGTTATGAAGTTATCTCTCGGAAAGTCTGCAACTCGCTGTGCTGTACTGTATAAATTATATCTTCGCTTCCAAAAAATATACGCAACCCTCATATCCGTACATCGTCTTGAATTTCTTTATTCCCATTGGATTTACGCGTGTATGTGTGTGTGGCTTTTCTGTGTGCTTTTATGTGTTTGTGTTTTTCAGTTGTTCTTACAGTATACCTCCTTATGTGACCACATTTACCAGGCCGTTGAAAATATCCTCTTATTTACTGCTGTCCAACACTGTATACCGTTACTTAACCTGTCACGTCCGGACAGATTGTAGTGTAGATCTATAAGCTTTCAATTTAGCGGAGAGAGATAGTCCTATAACTCTTAAAAAGAAAAAAAAAAAAAATTATGATGGAATTGAAGTTATTTTGTTCTTTCTACTCTTTTTAAGAACTGAGTGAAGAATATTAGTACTTCTGTACTCTTTAAATCGTCCGGCATTTCCAGGATGGTTCTAGACGATTGAACTTAAAATTCAGGACGAGTTCCTGGAGTTCGAGTAAGTTGCTCTTAACTGCAGAGATTCTTTCCTCATTTTCAAGAAAAATAAAAAAAAATCATCCTTGAAACACAATTGTCGTCAAATGGCCTGAACAAAACCTGGAACAAAATCCATGAATTATTTAAGGATGCATATCAACGAGATTTGAATTTTTCTTGAAATTGAGGAAAGAATCCCTGCAGTTACAAGGACGTAGACAAGTTTTCAGATTTGGGGCGGGGGGGGGGGAGCTATACTATGACAGCACAATAAGGCGAGGGTCCAGGGGTCGCCTAGGCCTCGGAAGCTCCAGGATCCCAGATGACTGGAGATGCGTTCTTGGCCTTTCCCAGTGAATAAAACTCAACATTAAAACGCACACGTTGTAACCAGTTTTTTTTGTGTCTTTTCTTGCTTTTATGTGTGGGTATTTTCTTTCCAGGGTTATTAAACCTCAAACTTGGTCAACACAAAACACGTTGTGCACACTAATTAGCTAAGCGACTAATCCAGGTTGTGGTTTTGGAGGGAATACGTGTTTTGTACTTTTTGGAGAGAATTTATACAGTAGTTTTGTGGGTTCCGAATCACGGTGACTTGCGGATCACTTTCCTAATGAACGCCTTATATTTCTTGTAATAAAGCATCTGTGTAAATCTTTTCTATTTTTATTGGAACGTCTGTTTCTGTGCACCCAAATAAATGTCGAACATTGTTTCTCGGTCAATTCGGCATGGTAATGCTTCTGGTACCACGCAATGCCAAATTCATGCTGGGACCAAAACGCGCGTGATTTCTTAAGTGTTGAATCTACGAGAAATAAAATGGATTTAAGTGGTAATTTCAGTATTCGTTTCAGTGACTGAATCATATTAATGGTCAAACACAATATCTAATGATTTGCGATAACCCTTAACTCGCCAGCATTGTAACATAATGCGGCATTAGAGATGTCAATTCCGGATTACAAATTGTGACATTGAAGACTGCACACGGACAAATGTCTCTTGGGCAAAGTTATTGCTTTAGAATAATTTTAAGTCACAGAACGGGATAGTCTTCAACCCCTCCCCCCCCCTCCCCCCACCCCTTCCCCCACCCCACCACACACATACCAAAGATTTCAAAATTAAAGATTTCATTATTAAAATTGAGAAAATATATCTGTGTGTCCTTTCCTCTATTTTCTTTTGTCCAAATATAGATGCTAAATAGATCTCCGATGTCCATTTAGAGAGTTTATATATTGTAATCTTGAATATGCGAGTAGAATTCGTTCAGCTGTCAGAAACACGATGGAACGTGTGTGTAACTTTCTTAAATTTGAATCTGAATTCCATGCAGTATATCAGGTCAGATGGGGAAACATTTTCGACAGGTTCCTATTGAACCAGGTCCGTCAGGTTCAATCTTAAACGAATGGTGTCGTCAGTGAACAAATAACGAACTATCGAAATCCTGAGAGAATTAATTTAATTAGTGATGATAATTTCCGTATATGGCATGGTCAGACAGATCAGGCCGTCGTTGTCTATGAAAAATTTCTGCCTCAGTAATGGCAATCCAACAAAGTCCAGGCATGTGATACATCATTTTTCGCCTATTGGGATATTGGTGATAGATGACCACTCAGGCTTTACAAAAAAAAAATATATATATATGATCAGCGGCTGTAACGACCGCTAGATGGCGTGATCCGCTTCTTACCAAAGTGATTCGCAACTGCCCGCGCTGGTGCACTGAGACGGACATGATTTTCTCATTGATTTACAAGTTCGATTAGAGAATTCTATACATGCAATTATCGACGACAGATTTTCGTAGAAAATAAGGCCAAGAATCACTCTCAACTCTTAACAACACGAGCGCCAGCAGTCTAGATGTAAAAGGCGATTCGGAACTCCCCTATTAACTGTATGCTTAAACATGCCTCGTTTCCTCTGCTTGACCACTTTCCCCTCTGACAAACACGCAGTGGGGGATATGTATTTCACAAACACGTCTATTTTTTTTGTCTTGCAAATATTTGGGGGGGGGGGGGGCATGCCCCCCTTGTCTACGGCCATGAGTTAAGAGCAACTTACCTGAACTCCAAGAACTCGTCTTAAATTTGAAGTTCAATTGTCGTCAAACGTCTAGTACGATCGTGGAAATGCCGGATAATTCGAAGAGTGCAGAAAAACTAATATTCTTCAATCAATTTTTAGAAAGAATAGAGAGAACATAATTCTCACAGTAAAATGACTTCAATTCCATCATAATTTATTCTTTTTTCTTCTCTTTGAGAGCTATAGGACTATCTCTCTCTGCTAAATTGAAAGCTAAAAGATCTACTACAATCTGTCGGGACGTGACAGGTTGAGCACCGGTATACAGTGTTGGACAGCAGTAAATAAAAGGATATTTTCAACGCCCTGGTCAATGTAGTAACATAAGGAGGTATACTGTAAGGATATCTGAAAAATGAAAACACACAAACACATAAAAGCACTCATAAAAGCCACATACACTTCCACGCGTGTACGGATGTGGGGGTTGCGCATATCTTTTGGAAGCGAAAATATAATGTGTACAGTACAACACAGCGAGTTACAGACTTTCCGAGAGATAATTTCATAACTTCATAGGTATCATTCCAAGCATGGACTAATATTTAACACCGTTTAAAAGCTATACGATAATGCAGGATAAGCATTATTCATTTTCTTCGTCGATAGTGGCAGAGCTCATTCATGAAACGGCGGCCTCACCATACGACCCACATCGCAATAGCTGCTCCTTAAGCATGCAAAGCTCGATTTTGTCCTAAAATACCGGAAGGCGACGGGAAGGGCGACGTCGCGTTTAAACAGAGCGACGTCGCGTCACGTTCCATCTCTTAACATTATAAGAACGCGACGGGAAGGGCGACGGGATGGGCGACGTCGTGGATGACGTCGTGGGCGACGTCGCCCATCGCGTCGTGTTAATTAAAGCGACGCGCGACGGGAAGGGCGACGTCGCGTCGCGTTCTATCTCTTAACATTATAAGAACGCGACGGGAAGGGCGACGTCGCGGGCGACGTCGCCCTTCCCGTCGCCTGCGACGCGCGACGCAAAAATGGCCGAAATGGAACCCCATAGAATAGAAACAAAATGATATAGACCATGGTGCGCTCGAGTAGCTCGCGTACTACAGGCTCTCCCTAAGCCACAGTTTTTAAAAACTATTTTTCGCAAGTATTTCCTCTTTCATCTTTGGCTCAATTAAAGTCATTCCCTTTGATATCAAGCCGAGTTAATACAGTTTTTATTTTCTAGCATACCCTGACGACTTTTATTTATTAATTTTCATAATTTATTGAAAAATTTTATATGTAGACATCGACCCTCCAATATCCCACAGGCCAGGCCATTGTGCCTCGATCGCATTCAGTTTCCACAAACTACACGGCTGTAGTTTGTGAAACGATCGTCTTAACAACACTGAAGCTCACAAACATAATGGCTGTTTACCAATTTCATACCGGTTTACCAAAGGATCTCACCACGACGACAACATATCAGTTATTTACAAGAACAAGGACTCCAGGGATATTGCCTTGATTTGCAACTATGTCGTTCTGTTTCTATCGACAAGCAACATATTTCTTTATTAAGTCGTATTTATTCGAGCCGACTGGATTACTTTATGAAAATGCATGAAGACACGATCTCTACGCAATACTGTGATCTCTTTATCGATCTCAATCTAACTACGTCTAAAAGTCAAAGGTTTAAGAAAAATGTACTTTAGGATGGTAAATCGACAAGTCGCGTAAGCTGAAGGAGATTTAAAGAAAACTGTACAAGCTAGAGACGGATTATATACACGAACAACCGCACCTTGGTTCAAGCGGTGTGAAAAGTGGAGAGTGAAGGAGTGATGACTGAAGACGAGTTATAACAGAGGAGGGATCAATTACGAATATGATTGGATTGGACCGGTGTAAAAGAAAATACTCTTCAAATGATGAGAGTGTGTATGAAGAAAGTATATATCCTATGGAGCTAGTCCAACTTACTGATATGCGGACACGTATCGAATGTACATGTAGTGTATGGTAAGAGTTGTTTACCAACTATATAATGGAAGAGTGTGGCAAAGATATCGAGGAGAGAAAATAACAGTATCTGAAGCAAGGCTATGGCGAAGATGAATCGGGTGAAATGGCCAGGATAATAACGTGTACGCCAAATTACACGAGACCATGACTACTACGAAAATGGCAGGAATATACTAGAAACCTTCGCAAATATTTAATATCCAATGGGGAAGAGTGAAGTCAGAATCTGGAACAAGAAATGTGTGTGGCAGCAGAGGGGGACAAGGCACATGCTATAATTTGAGACAGGGTTATTTCACCAGGCATAACTGGAATATGTGATGAGTGGTCAACGGCAAGCTACAAGCTCAGTTATAATGCATTAGCCTTGTGGTGATTCTTGTTCTTCATTATTAGAAACTGACGCTTGTAGAAATATTTTTTTGGCCTTTTGCACACATTCCAAGATTAGAGGACTAGAGCCAATTCTAAGCTTATTGAATTTCACTGAAATGGATTGAACATAAAGCTAAATATTTCTCTCCTAGCTGCACTTTCACAATTGCAAAAATTAACATTCATTTTCGAAAAAAAGATTTCAAGGTTCCTGTTGAAAATTGATAAATTTAAATAGTATATCATGATATTGGGCAACCAACTTTATGAAATTCAACAGATCACTTGATAAAGGCTCCGGCATGAGAGTTAAAATCTTGTACATTAAATATGTTTACGTGAAGTAAAGCTCAGATGTTTGTCTATTTCCACTTATAGAAATAGTTTAAGAATATATTATCCAACAAGAAAACCATGCTCATATTAATAACAAAATATAGGGATGGGAAAATGTTCATAAGGGAACACGCCCTAAGGGAAAATTGAGGATCCCATTGAGAAAATAGCATTAATGGGAAATTAAGGACACATGTGAGCAATGACCACATTGTAGTCAAAACTTGCGGCTTGGGCAGTAATACAATGAAAGACAATATAAGCGGAGAAAATATTCTTCATATGAGCATTGATTCATGCATATTGGGAAAGAAAAGTAGTTCTTGAGCATTTGATACGGATTTGATATTTTTGGAACATCAAGATGTCTTGCCGACATCATTGAAATCTGTTGACCGCTAATTCAGGTAATTTGTTACCTTGAGGCACTGGGAATGCCCTCTGGTTTGATAAACGGCCTATCACATTTCCGTTTGCGGTATTGTTCGTGATTTGCCCTGAACATCATTTGCTTCAAAGTAGGACGTTCGATCTATCGGGTAAGTATTAATACTGAAATGCTAGACAAAGTTTGTTCCTTCTACCCCCTGGTTAACATTTGTTTAAAGTTTTTGTTTAAAGCAAGAGCGAAGACCGCGCCCTAAAATTTATATACATTTCCACACTAACCGTGCTTCAAATATACATGAAGCACGCCTATGAAAATATTATTTCTATTACTTTGCACTGCTTGAATTGATTACAACGAAGGTTGAAAAATATTTTAAACTTTGGCAATCTCTCTTCCCATTGCTGAAAGGGTTCCCCCGAGTTTCAGTTGGCAACGTACCAAGATCAGTGGACGATTTTATAAAGTCTCTCAAATAGGGATGATTATGTCACCTTGAAACATATATGCATAAAGGTCCATTCGTCTCGCTTTATTAATCAATTTCACGATAGAAAAATGTTAAACTTGAGACAAAAATTTGAGATTTTAATAATAAATAAATATTAATTTACAGCTATATGCCAACCATTCCTCGCCCTCCCTGTGAAGCAGGATCTCTCTAATGAACACCTGCGTTTGTTATTGAATTCATCTTTATCCACGGATATTTCGTTTTAGAAACAGAATTAAACATTTTTTAAATGCGACTGTCATGTCAACAGGCTGTTTACTCAAACTGCTTGAGGGTTCACATGCATGACGTAGACATATTCAACTAAATTAATGCTGTGTCTTCGCTCGTGATTCCAGTCCCTCCTCCTTAGGGCTTTTTCACCAGCCATGTGAAACTTTGAGAGCTAGGTGGGCATATTTTGTGTTCGTTATTTGTATATGGTCCGTACATGTCGAACCAGGGATAACTTGTTGTGGGACATCTATCGGAATCACCCGCCAGACTGTCCGACTACAAGGTCAGATGATAATTACAGAGTTCCCATGGTTGGAAATTGTCGCCTGAACCATGTAGATAGAATTCTGTCGCATGCTGATCTGTGGAAGGAGCAGATGTTCCAAAAATTGAATAAACTTCATTTTATAAGCCTTGTTGTCGAAGGGGTTGCACCTAGAGAGGGGAAATATTTAAGGCATCCAAGAGAGGGACACACAATAATTGGTATACGTATCTAATTCAATTTTCCTGTCCAGACCGCACGGTTAACAAGAAACGTGTCTAATTTTGAATCATCATCCATTTGCATCACATGAGCACCGGTTACAGCACCGTATATGGTGCTAATCTAACATTTGGTGGAGTAACATTTATATAATAACCCACTACAATTACTGACGATAATTACTGAAATTCTGTAATAGGAAATTTGGAAACTTAAGTACTTGCAATGCAAGTCATATTAATGAATGTAACAACACTCATGTGCACTGTTCATGTTAATATTGTAAACCAGAAACCTTTAATTTCCTTTATTTCGGGATTATTTCATTCAGTATTTTTTCTGGTGTAGATGGGGAGAAATATTTAAGAAGACCCACAGTCCCAAGGTTTGTCTTGCCATTTACATGTGGGCATGAAAAAGTACTATAATATCTATACAATACTATAGTATATCATACAATACTATAGTATATCATACAATACTATTGTATATCACAAGATTTTTTTGAAGAAAAAAAATAGCATAAAAATAGCATAGTATACTACAGTAAACTAGTCAGTAACTACCACATAGGTAATTGTTCCTATGTTTCCCAAGAATAACACGCGAGTGAATACGAACCATCTAAAAGTATTCTGGCCGCTGTCGAACCGCTGAATGGACGAATGTCTAGTCTCGTAAACAACATCATGGCAGGTCACCGGACAATCGCAGTCGCTTTCGATAGATAAAGCTGAAAAGGAATTATTGAATATTTTCTATAATAGTTTACCGATTACCACATTCTATATGACGAATAGGTATCGGCAAACATGGAGGTGATGAAGGAGTTTGATTGGAACGAATACACATCAATTTATCATTGTGAATAGTCGAAATATATATATATATATATATATATATATATATATACATCTTCTAAACCTAATCTGATTGGTTGCCTTCATATAGTACACTACGAAGACCTTAACAAGTTTGATGAAGGCGTTTAAATATACAGAGCCAAGAAATATAAACTTGAAAATCGAGTAGAAGGTTATCCTGATAGCACTGGAAAAGTTCGCGACTGTGTGGACCAAGCGTAACAGTGGATACTACGTTTGTCCTACTGGTTGGACCATGTCAAGGCTAAGTTGGTTGATCGAACAAAATCTTTTTTTATCTATCAAAAATACATGTGCGCCGTTTAGGTATTTATTAGTTCATCTTTAATGTCAAAAATTCTTCTTTTTATCAAAAATACTTATTTGTGATATCAAAATTAGAAGCTTATTTTCATCAAAAAAGAATTTCTCATATCAAAAAATGATTTCTGGTAAACGGTAAATGCACTCACGGGTTGGCGTATAGCATATAAGTGCGCCGTTTTGGGATTTATTGATTTATTTGTTTTTGATATGAAAAATAACTGAATAAATACCAAAACGGCTTGTCATATAGCCGCACCATCTGCGAGCTCGTCTACTCATCCCTTTACGATATTTACTCTGAAGTAATCTCAACAGAGATTTGTGATAAATGGCTGTTACTCGTTGTTCCGTGCCCCCTGGGCTTCCACAGGGTTCCATTTCTGGACCTGCCCTTTTTGTAATTTTTATAAGGAATTCTAGACGTCTGCTTTGTGCTTAAGTCTGTCAAATATATCGATGATTGTAAACAGCTTCAAGCTGATATCGAAAAGATTTATACCTGGTTTAAGATATCGAAGCTTAAAGTGAACAACCTTAGATGTCTACGAATTATTTTAGTACCAAGAAACGGAACTTGGATTGTATTTATATAATTGGTGACAGTATACCGGAAGCTAAAAAATAAGTTAAAGATCCGGGTGTCATGTCTGAAAATCGCAGTTTCAATAGACACATTGAGAATATTGTTGGCAAAGCTAGTAGAATGTTGTTTTTTTCCGTCGAACCTTTCAATCCCTTACCACTGTTTCAGCTAAATCGCTGTATATAGCATTTGTGCGTAGTAAACTAGAATATTGTTCTGAAATATGGTTCCCACACCAGATAACTGGTCAGATAGATTAGAAAAGGCTCAGAGAAAGTTTAATTAGTTTTTGTGTTTAAATGTTTCAAGCCAAGCGACAAAGCACGGCAGCATGCATCTCTTTGCAAAGGGTTTCGTCTACCTATTTATTGTTAGAGTTTCAATACAAATGAAGTTGTTAACATCCGCAGTAACAGTATTTGTTCTCAAACCTATTTTAATATTCTACAACTAATCGTCTTTTGAAGGCACTGAGATGATATACAATTTTCTTAGCTGATAACTGTGATATACTATATATACAATTATTATTGATAGTGTATACAATTATTATTGATAGTGTATACAATTATTATTGATAGTGTATACAATTATTATTGATAGTGATATCCTGACAACTTTATTCAGGAGTTTAGATAGCATTATTATTTCAGATTCATACTCATTTGTTTCTTTTATGTAGTATAGTTTACCGTACTTGAATATTGATATCAATTGTTATCGTCCCTATTACTGGGCCCACTGGACCTGAGATCTGTTGTGAAATAAATAAAATAAAATGAAAATGTGCACAAAGGCAAGTACTGGGAGACCTATATTTGTTCTATTTCTAATACGACTACATGCAGCAAATTACAAAGAAAAGTGATCATTTCCAACCCCCTCTCTTCCAAAAATATAGATGAGACCGCGAAGGAAATATATCCACTTTCACTGGATTTGAAGGAAAACGCCGATAGTCAAAATGGGACATCGTACTTAGACCTGTTCATCTATCTAGAATACGACTACATGCAGTAATTACAAAGAAAAGTGATCATTTCAAACCCCCTCTCTTCCAAAATATAGATGAGACCGCGAACGAAATATATCCACCTTCACTGGATTTGATGGAAAACGCCGATAGTCAAAATGGGACATCATACTTAGACCTGTTCATCTATCTAGATGAACGTGGGCTTCTCTCGCGATGACTCTCACGTTATCACAAGAGAGACAGATATAGAGACAGATAATAAGGACTTCGACACAGTTAACTATCCCGTCAAAGAGAGTAATATCCCGAATGGACCTGCATATGGCATATACATTTCTCGCTAGTCGAATTTGCTACATCCTGTGTAAAATTTTCAATCGACGTCACAAAGCACTTTTGCAGAAAATAAATCAACAAATCTATACTATTAAATTCCTTCTCTGAAAGCTTCTCAAATTTGGTAATAAATATTACCCACTGATATAAAGCACGACTCAGATACAGTATACTATAGATATTGACTTGAAATTAACAACGCTGATCACACGATGGGCTTCTTAATCGAACACCCACGGGAAGACACCTGTCTAAATGCATCTCCTTCTTTTACATCATTTTCAGATGACAATTTAACTTTCTTATCCACAATTAATTTTTAGGAAATATTTTCATGCGGTGGGAGGCAGGAAGTGTGATACTTAGTGCACAATTTGACTGTTTCTCCCTAACAACTGGACTATTTTGGATATTTGGAAAACCAAACCCAATCGCAATATATTTACCGGGACACACATATGTATATACGATGTTGTATTAAACTCTTACAATTGGATATGTTCGTAATTGAATAATAGATATCTCTGGAACACTTCAGGCCAGTCAGAGGATCGCAAATGTTTCCCGACTCTCCTGAGAAAATAAACGAAAGTAAAGTATTGAATTATATTCTATCACAAAATGTTTTCTGCCATTTATCTGAATTTGTAGACGTTTCTTTTCACTCTGTTACTAGTGACTTTCAGTGTACCGCACAGGCACATACCAACTGTTCCCGAACAAGTGTACGTTTTGATATTTGAACGGTATATACACCCAAAAACCCTTTGAACCCTAGAGTTTCCACGTCTATCAACCCCTGACCCTGAGCACCCCGATAAAATAGAGATAAAACAGACAATTTTGTCAAAATCCTTATCTTAACAGCGCTTGTCACCCCTAGGGGACTCTACGAGTGGCAGAGGATACCTTTTGAACTTGGGCGATCAAACTATGCCTGTGAAGCGGATACGACTTTAAACATGATCTGATTGGCTGAATAGTCGATTCTTATGTTAGAGGCCGCTTTTGCGGCCTCTCGGGTATATACATTATCCAAACAGGCCGCCAAAGCGGCCTCTAGGGTTCAAAGGTTTAATGGAATGATGAATGCAAATATCCGCCAATTTGATCAAACGGACAGTTGGTCTGGAAAAGATAGGTGTACTATTTTGTTCACTCATATTATATATAAAATGTTCCTTGGACCAAACTTATTATAAAAATTATATGAGTTTTCATATTTAATATCAATATATGTATATACTTATACAAAAACAATGGTTGATGGGGTAGTCAACAAAAGTCCATTTTAAAACATCACTAACATGTTCAAAGTAGTAAAAAAATACTAAAACAAATAGTAAAATGAAAGTCCATCATTACAATGTACATTATGTAAAATGTCAAATATTTTAAAATATTTTTACACTTTTACCATGTTGGCTGTAATTATCAAAATTTAAAAGGCGTCCACCATGACAAGACTATACATAGGGAGGGTGCCATTGTGCCAACACGAACTGAAAAAACATCATGTTGAACGGCGCTCGGTGATATCACATGTCGAGATCCTCTATGTTTTCGTGAACTGCAGTCACAGCGTTGTATTATAATTTGTTATGTACTATTTTAACTTCCCTACTATGTATGCTTCGATAATGCCTACCTGTAAACATTTTATATGACAGTTTTGTTTAGAAATTTCACAGGCTCATCTCGGTCTGAATAGAAGCGGATTATTCACTTCCCGAAAATACAAACGTACGATTGTGGATAGAGTTCGCTTATTCCAGTTCCGTTTGTTCTGCATTTCCAGAAGCTTTTTTTGCGGAAATTTATATTTTCAGTATTTCAAGTGAGGTATATGAAGACAATCAACTTAACCCGATGTGTTCGAGCGGATGGTCAAAAACGCAAAGATATAATGTGAAGTTTCTTCTGACAATACAGATTTGACTTTCGAAGTGAGTTCATCTTCTGCCATCTGATGCTATCGGTATATTGTTTTTTTTTCACTACAAGGATGGCTCTTCGTGAAATATGTACGTATTTAGGAAGCGCTTTCAGTGGGCTGTAATGTGTAGAATGTCTGATTATCTGCCATCTAACGTCTTCAAAAACGCTAATATCCAATATGGCGACCCACTGGGCCGTCCACATATCTTCAGTTAACCTTTAAATCGAAAGCTGAAGTAGTCTACATTGTAATTGGGGACTTTCAACATTTTATTACTTCTTTTCACGTGTGGGTGATGATGTCAATTTGACTTCTTCTGACAACTCTATTAACTATTGTGTTTGTATATATACGTTATATCTCGATATTAAATATCTCGATATACAAAAAATATAATATGATACAAGGAATATTTCGATAAAAAAAATAAAGGTAGCCAAATAAAGTGCACAAATCAGTTCCAGACTACTGGAAATTATTTTGGGGGGCTGAGGCACAACCTTAATCGAAGATTCAATACAATTCGCCATCAAGGCTACATGCAATACTACCTCAGAACTACGGTGCTGTTATAAACGAAAATGTCTATATTCAACGAAGAAATGTTGAAATCTGAATCGTCAAGACTTCAGAGCGAATCAAATTAAAGTAACTTTTTAGCTGATTAACCTCAGCATCCGAGCAAAGCGTCATCGCTAAATTAAAGATGAAGCTATTCTTTCTGTATTTGTGCTTCAATCAGACAGAAAAAGCTAGGATTTGGATGCAATTATGATCAAGTGAATTAGGTTTATCATATGAACGACAGTAGTAAAGGGGTAGCGCTGGTTCCTATACAAGACAGGTCACGGAGTCACGAGATCACGGGGTCACCAGAGCAAAGGAACAGAAGGGTCAAAAGATAGAAGAATATAACAAAGGGAACAATGGAGGTCAAAGGGTCACGCGGTAATGGGTCACGCGGTCACAGAGTCACAAAAACAAACGAACAACAGGATCAGAAGAACAAAGGGAGCAATGGAAGTCAAAAGTTTTACAGTCATAAGGTAATGGTGTCGTGGGGGGGTCATGAGAGAAAAGGAAGACGGAGGTAAGTCTTATTGTATAAGAGGGAACTGAAAATTTTAGGTTCTTTAGGGCCATATATATATCTGCACTGTACTGATTGCTGTGTTTTCACCAATTGTTCATTCCTATTCACGGGTCATTCATTTTGTGTTGTTGGGGCACGCGTTATCGCTTAAACCGCCGGCACACTTCGTCCCCGTTATTGTATGTCGGCTTTTCCAATCTCAATTTACAATCTGGGTTAATGGAACCACATGAATGATCCGCTGGTTAGTGAGTCTCCCCTACAGTAACGAATGTTTTCCATTGTTCGTCTGGGTTGATTGAAAATGTTTCGAGTTAGCTCTGGTTAACCGCCTCTGTAGAAATACGGCGATGTGCAGTGCATATCACATACAAAGCAAATGTGCAGTTCACGTCACATAGGTGCAATGACATCTAAACATAATATTTCGCCTTAACCGGTACGGACATAAATTGGAGCGATTTGCAAGAGGTGGGAAAAATTGACGAACGACAAACGTAAGCTACACTTTTAATGTCGTACTAGAAAGGATAAAGGATCAAACAGCAGAGAAAACATATTTAAAACACAAATTATAGAGTAACATATTTATCCAATTAATTGATATGACATTTCACATACCGTAACATTCCCCTCTTTTTATACATAATTCATTCCTATAAAATCTACTTTAAATTTCATCTAAATCCATACGAATATTTAAATTTCAAACAACATGGTGGTGGTGCTAGTTGTGGTGATGGCGGTGTTGGTATCTATGGCGGTGGTGTTGGTGGTAGATGTGTTGGTGGTGGTGAAAGTTGTTTGTGGACATGCTGATGGTTTGAATGGTGGTGGTTGCCAAGTATAACACGCGAAGTATAACTTGCTGAGAAGATATAGACTGGTATGTAAACAAAAGGAAGCTGTGAGTAATATCATAATGAAATCCTCAAACCGGCAGTAGATAAAAACTTATATTACAACTGTATCGATTGGACTACTCGCATTCTCATTCAAGCCGTCGAACGCATCACATCGTCTTTACTATAAATTGATCATGTCGGCAGAAGACCACGACTGCTGAAAGTTGGATTCAATTATATGCAGACCAGGCTAGAGCATTCCGGAGGCAAGAAGCGCGTCGGAATGGAGGTAGTAGACTAGCCCAATCTTCATTCTAGGATAGCGATCAGAGAAATTCAACTCTCAATCCACCTATAAGGAGATTAAAATGACATCCATGTCTCCACCTCAGCAAGTTTTCGAACGGGCTAAAGGAAAACTCGATGGACAGTCTCGAAGCATCATCAACAACTCTGAATATCAAACGGAAAGGCTCTCCCTCCAAGATTATTTTCGAGACGCTTAAGCAACATGTGAATGGGAAAGGATTTTGAAAGTGACTGACCCTAACGGAAGCGGAAAAAGTAAGTGCCTACATGCAGTATTACGAGAACTTTATAACTATATTGAGCTCATCCCACTGAGCATTACAGACTAGTATTTTGTGTTAAATGCCGTCATTTACATCTGACGACGATACAGCTCACCAATCTCCAATTTACGAGTTGTCACAGCGAAACAGCTCACCAATTACCAGTATACGAGCTGTCAGAGCATTTCCAACATAGCTCTCTAGATTTGTATCTAACACCGCTTATGCCGGTGCTAGGGGCCGTGTGGTCATATCATCCAAGTTGCCACATGAACAGGTACAATAAAAGCGTACCTGAGATACAACACATATCACGAACCGTTAGATTCTTGGTATGTGCTTTAGAATAGGTTAACCAGAAGACTATTCTGTGAAGTCATGTGACGCAGTCAGTATGTCGGCACCTCTTCCCACTTCCCTTATATGTGTTGTAATTTTTACCTGTATATGGCGAGATTCTGCTGGTGGACGTTTCGTCCCCGAGGCCCGCCCCCTGTACAGACCTTTTGGTCTTTGATATATGTTGGCATTTGTGGGAAGTTGATGCTGGGTCGACATCGGGCCTTACAGACTAGTCTTTTGTGTTAAATGCCGTCATTTACATCTGACGGCGATACAGCTCACCAATCTCCAATTTACGAGTTGTCAGAGCGAAACAGCTCACCAATTACCAGTATACGAGTTGTCAGAGCATTTCCATCATAGCTCTCTAGATTTGTATCTAATACCGCTTATGTCGGTGCTAGGGGCCGTGTGGTCATATCATCCAAGTTGCCACATGAACAGGTACAATAAAAGCGTACCCGAGATACAACACATATCACGAACCGTTAGATTCTTGGTATGTGCTTTAGAATAGGTTAACCAGAAGACTATTTTGTGAAGTCATGTGACGCAGTCAGTATGTCGGCACCTCTTCCCACTTCCCTTATATGTGGTGTAATATCTACTTCTACGAAAAATGGCAATATTTATTCGCTGATATGAAAAGTGGAGTCCCTACCATTGAGTTGGTCAAAGGTATACTCTTAACTCTAGAACATGACGGCAATTTCGATCCCGATGTGAGGAACTTGATAATAGTAGACGATCTTATGACATACGCTAAGAAGGATATGCGAATTTCACACCTATTTAGCAAAGAACTGCGATAACGCATCTGTTCTTTATATAGTACAGTCCAAGACAAGGCTTGCAGAGATATCAGATTGAATTGTCAATATGTCGTTCTTTTCTATAACTTCATCGATTTGCAACAAATTTCAGTATTAGGTAATCGTGCTTACACGAGAAACCCCGATTTTTTTTATGAAAATTTATGAAGACGTCATCTCTACGCCATACGCTCATCTCTTCGTCGAGCTTAAACCAGCTACGCTTGAAAGTCTAACATTGAAGAAAAATGTACGTGAGGATGGTACAACTTGTAAATCTAAGGAGATTGAAAAGAGTGCACAAGCTGGAGATGGACTATATACACTCCACCCTGGTTCAACGGGTTGAACCACAAACAGGACAGGGAAAGAGAAAAGAAATTATTGAAGAGAGTAATCCATGTAAAAGGAGATACCTTACAGATGATGCCGGAGGTTATGAAGGAAGAATAATGCATGGAAAGAGATGTTTACCAGTTATATAAAGGATGATATCGAAGAGAGGAAACAATAGTATTTGAAGCAAGGCTATGATGAAGTTGAGTCGGATGAAATAGCCATGGATAATTACATGCCGTAGATGAAGAAAACTTAAGGTCAATCAAGTACTGAATAAAAACCCGCAAAACGACAATATTCATCAGAAAATCTTGAAAACAACGAGGCGTTTACAAACGCTATATGGGGAAAGACCAAAGCAGAGGATTAAGGGGCGGAAAAGCCTGTTTGATAAATTGACTGAGAGAGATAGATTATCAATGGCAATTATGGAAATATGTTAAGAACATGGATTTTGAAGAATAAATGCAGTACTTAGTGTTATTAGAGAGTGGTGTACCCCATATGTCATCGACATGACGCGTGTTATACTTCGTTACGACAAGTACCACCACCACCATCATCTCAACCGACCTCGTCATAGTCACATGTACTTAGCTATTCCCAGTTTATTAACAAGTAAAGTCTAATGCTATGTTCGAAATTTAAATTTTCGTGTAAATTTAAATTAAATTTAAATTATATTTTATAATGAATTATATATCTAAGAGTGAAATACTGATGGCTATTATGTGAAAGTATCATATTACCAACAGATTGAATAAATATACTTGTATATACCTTGAGTTTCTGTTATTTTTTCTTTGCGGTCAAGTATACCTTTTCCAGTACGCCATCAAGAATAGCTTCCCTTCGTTCCTATGTCCATACTGGTTATGATGAAATATTATGTTTAAATGTCACTGCACATATACTGCACATGTGCGATATGCACTGCACATCTGCAGCTGCACAGTTGTTCGACATACCTCCACTTTCTTTGTCACTTTCTTTTTCCGATATTTTGACTTCTGTGTACCTTCGTTCTCGTGATCCCGTGACCGCGTGATCCATCACCGCTTGATCTTTTGAAATCTATTGTTTGGTTTGTTCTTTTATTCTCTCGACCTTTTCATCCCTTTGTTCGTTTGTTCTCGTAACCCCGTGACATCGAGATCCATAACATCTTAATCCTTGACCTATCTTGGATAGGGGCCAGCGCTTCCCCTCTACTACTGACGACGACTGGCTGTCGGATACGCGACGAAATTCAATTACAACGTTATACTTTATGTGGAATTGAGCCTCATAAAGTTATTTGTTTCAGGTGATAGAGAAGATATGGGAACTTTCATGTTTACCCGGTATCAAATTTTCAACCTACCAAGCATAACACTACAGTTACAGTATAGCTCATATCCTCTGTTAAAGCAGGCATCGTTACAGGCTCTAAATGTATACTTCTCCTTCTTCACCAGAGGATGGTGGTAGTCTCCTTGGTCAGTATCCACACATTCCTCCTCGTCAAATGCTTTATATGGTGCGGGTAAATAACGATGCTGAAAGGAAACAATCATGATGTAAAGGGGCGGAGGCAAGTTTTGAAAACTATGAGAGCTATTGTGAAGCGGATCGAAAATAACCCATGGATCAACCCGACTAGGCCTGGGAGATTGGAGGATGTCTCTGTTTCGGTCGACAGGGGTTTGTAGAGGGGGTCAATATCTGGCGCTCTCTATAGCTCAGTGGGCTGAAACTTCATTTGCCCTTGGATGCTGAAACAATTCATACTCTGTATTTGGGCTAGGCTCTATCAGAAAATGTAAAAAAGACACCTAAGATGGCCGCCACAGTGACGTTATCGTTTCGGTAGCCATTTTTTGCTTACTTTTGGATCGATTTTCAGAATATTTTATTTTTCGATTTTTTTTCTCAGAAAAAAATATTAATATGATAGCGAATATTTAGTTGTGGCAAAATAAATTACTTTCAGACCCTTTTAGTCAGAAGAAATGGAAAAATAGACAGGATTGACACAAAAGGCAACGCTCTGAGGACACCTCAGGACCGCCATTTTGAATTTACCCATGATTCTTTGTACCTAAAACAATGCAATAGTCTTAAAATGGAAAATTGAGCTCTCTGTAGTTTTTAATTCTGCAATGAAACGTTGAGGGTGAGGGGGTGCCATGCAGAACAACACACATTTAAATGAATCTCTTCTATGTACATGCACTGAAAGTCGGTCTAAATTTCCTTTCTCATCAATAATTGTATTTATCGATTTTTATTGTTTTGTCTTGGATTTACTGAACAAGGCATAAAAATGGCAGATTCGCTCAATGGCTCAGTGGACATCACAATACGTGTGCTCCAGAGCTTTGTAACATATATTTGCCTTGCATGTGTAGTCTCTAATTTTGTCATTACCAGCCACTCAAACCGTGGATCAAAATAAAACATTTGAGAACCATGATCGTCATTTTGAGAATTATAATCGTGATTTTGAGGACAATAATCATGGGCAACGAATAAATATACGATAATTGTATCACCTGTACAGGCCCGTTCTCACGGTGTGTTCTGTAGTAACAATTATCAACAAAGGCAAAGAGTTATACCGTGAAAAACATGCATACACTGTAAATTGCATATTTAGTATTAAAACAGTTTCGGTTTGAGAACATGTTTCAGCCTAAACGTGTTTAGGGTTTAAACATCTTCGTCTTTTGGTTTTAAACTGATGTGTTTAGATTTTAGACACGTTTCTAGCTTTTTAGCGTTCCAACCCTAAACATGTGATTTACGATAGAGTCCATGCTACACGTCGTATGAAATACAACAGGACATACCAGTTGTATGCTACAAATCGACAGGATTCCCCGCTAAATCTTTACTACAAATCCTATCCGGAGGATGCAAACATACGCATCCACTCTCCAGTTTTAGAGGTACATTTACATGTAAGTGACAATTGAAATAAATGCGCTACGCAAGTGTCGTGAAGTCATAATATTTAATTTCACTTTCAACTCGAAGAAAACTGGAAGAATATGCTTTATCGCACGGAACATGTAGTTCGGTGCACTGTGCTGAAATCATGGCATTCGACCCATTTACCTCTTTCACATTCATGGCGATGAAATTCACCGTTCCGGGAGACACAACCAGATATTCGGAAACCATTCGTCTCACCTTCTCCTTCGGATCATGTAATAAAATCTGCAGAAAGAGTTTTATGACCATATTTACTAGGCTATGATCATGAATCTGAAACGTGATACAATGCACTTTGTGGGTGTTATGAAGAGAAAAAGCTCCCTAAAATTATTGACGATGCTTGTTGGTAATTTTGGGGGGGAAAACCGGTATCTAATTAACGCGAATTATATATTATGCTATATTCAACATAATCTGAGTTATCTTTGATATTATATTGGAAAAAACATCCAATACTTTATTTTTTCGAAACGAACATTCCGAATTCATTGTGAAACGCCCACCAGTATTCCTGAGTGGCAGGTGAGATGAGTCCGTCATGGAACGCGTTATATGTAGGCCTAACTTAAGTGTTTCGTCCCGGTAATCCAATAACCAACTCTCGCGGTCTATAAGAACATTCTCAGGCCCGAATTAACTCACTTAGCTTCTCCGAGAGAAGTTTCTGCTCATTAATTTGTTTGTCAAGTGATTATCTTGTGTGCAGCTAGAGCAGTGACACTGGTGAACTCACCATTGCGCCACCATTTGTAAAGGGACCATCTCCTAAGGAGAGCAATGGCACTGGTAAAATGCACCACCACTTGGAAAAAAATTATCTTCTGTGGGGAACAGTGCCACTGGTATACTCGCAATTGCACGACTGTTTGCGAAGAGATTTGGATACAAGCTTCGTATTGCTCTTTCCATCGCCATCTCTATTTAAGTCATCTTTCAAGTTAGCGTTAAGAGTACAACATTTCCAGTCCAATATCAGTAGTTCTTTGACGTTGGAAAGAAAAATGAATCTGTTCCCGAACAAACAGCTGCTGACAATGTTGCTTTGCGCGTTGACGACTTTGTTCTATATTCTGAACATGTTGGTTGTTGCATACACCTCGACCGATAAGGATTTTTGAAATGTCAGATTCGTGGTGATATATTTTTCGTACACTTCCCACTCGCTTACATTCTTCCACCGTACACTTCGATCTCCAAAATGTTGCGATTGCAAATGAAAACTACCGTAAAGTATAATTCTCCCTTTAGAGAGCAATGATACTGGTATAACCACCATTTTCCCATCGTCTATGAAGGGATTATATCATGTTGGAAGCAATGCAACTGGATACTGACCTTTGCGACACCTTGTTAGAATGTAACCTCTTTCGCTGAAAACAAGGAAACTGGGACACTCACTACTGCGCCACCATTTCTGAAGAGATTTATATCTCCATTGGAGAGCAATGCCACTCGTATGCTCACCATTGCGCAAACATTTGTGAAGAGATTTTATATTGCTGGGAAAAAATCCACTGGTATACTCACCATTTGTCGGAAGAGATTATATCAAGTGGAGAGCAATGACGCAGGCATATTCACAACATTATGACATTGGTACAAGTACCATTGTGCCTCCGTTTGATTATCACCTTTGTAGAGCATTGGCATAGATATGCTGACCGTTGAGTGGTTATCTCATGTGGAGAGCCATGACGCAGGTATGACGCACCGTTTGAGAATAGATTATACCCTCTTCAGAACAATGGCACTGAAATAGTCACCATTTCTTCACCGTGTGTGAAGGGACCATTTACTTATAAAAATAATGAATCTGGTGTACTTACTATTGCGCCACCGTTCATGAAGGTATGGTTTCCTGTTGAGAACAATCATATAATTATCCATGCGTCATGATTTGTGAAGGGGTTATCGCCTGTTGAGTGCAAGAACACTGTTATATTCAGCATTGGATCACTGTTTGTAAAGATATTTTATTCTGAAGAGAAAAATGATACTGGTATACTCACCAATGCGTCACTGTTAGGGAAGTGATTATCTCATGTGGGAAGGAATGACTCATGTAAATTAACCATTGCGCCACCGTCTGTCAATCTCATGTGGAGAACATTGCCACAGGTATACTCACTATTGGGTTACCATTTGTAAACGTATTCTCTCATGTGGACATCAATGAGGCAGGTATACCAACCATTGCACCACCGTGTGTGAAGGAATTATCTCATGTGTAAGAGCAATGACGCAGGAATATTCATCATTGCACAAGTGCGTGTGAAGGGGTTATCTGGGGCGGAGAGGAACAACGGGGGCATGCTCACCTTTGCGCCACCGCGTGTGAAAGGATTATACCCTGTGGAGAGCAATACGTCATGTATGCTCACCATTGGGCTATGTTTGAGAATAGATCATCTCTTGTTAAGATCTATAATATTGGTATATTCGCCATTGTGCCACCTCTTGCCACACGGATTAGCTCATGTTATGAACAATGACACTGATATACTCACCATTACGCCATCGTATGTGAAGGGATGCACTTCTGTAAGAATCGTGAAACTCGTATACTCAACATTGTTCCACAGTTTGTGAATGAATTATCCCAATTGAAAGGTAATGGCGCTGATATACTCACCATTATGTCATGTAGAGAACAGTGATGCAGGTATACTCTCCATTGCACAGCCGTTTACGAAGGTATTATCCCTTCTTCAGAACAATAGCTCTGGCATACTCACCATTTCGTCACCGTGTGTGAAGGAAACAATTCCCGATGAGAAAAATCACTCTCGTATACTCACTATTGGTTCACATTTTTCTGTTAATAGCAATGACAATGGTATAGTCACATATGCGTCATTGTTTGTGAAGACATTTTACCCTGCAGGGATAAATGACATTGGTATAGTCACAACTGTGCTAACGTTAGTGAAATGATTACCTCGTGTAGAGAACAATGCAGCAGGTATACTCACCATTGCGCTAACATATGTGAATGGAGCATCTCGTGTGGAGAACACTGAAACTGGTATACATTCACCATTGCGTCAACGTTAGTGAAATGATTTTCTGGTGTAGAGAACAATGCAGCAGGTATGCTCACCATTGCACCAACGTGTGTGAATGGAGCATCTCGTATGGAGAACAATGCAGCAGGTATACCCACCATTGCACCAACGTGTGTGAATGGGGTATCTCGTGTGGAGAACAATGCAACAGGTATACTCACCATTGCGCCAACGTTAGTGAAATGTTTTTCTCGTATGGAGAACAATGCAGCAGGTATACTCACCATTGCACCAACGTGTGTGAATGGAGCATCTCGTGTGGAGAACAATGCAACAGGTATACACTCACCATTGCGTCAACGTTAGTGAAATGATTTTCTGGTGTAGAGAACAATGCAGCAGGTATACTCACAATTGCACCAACGTGTGTGAATGGAGCATCTCGTGTGGAAAACAATGCAACAGGTATACTCACCATTGCGCCAACGTTAGTGAAATGGTTTTCTGGTGTAGAGAACAATGCAGCAGGTATACCCACCATTGCGCTAACATATGTGAATGGGGCATCTCGTGTAGAGAACAATGTAACAGATATACTCACCATTGCACCAACGTGTGCGTGTGTGAATGGAGCATCTCGTGTGGAGAACAATGAAACAGGTATACTCACCATTGCGCCAACGTTAGTGAAATGATTTTCTCGTGTGGAGAACAATGCAGCAGGTATACTCACCATTGCACCAACGTGTGTGAATGGAGCATCTCGTGTGGAAAATAATGCAGCAGGTATACTCACCATTGCACCAACGTGTGTGAATGGAGCATGTCGTGTGGAGAACAATGCAGCAGGTATACTCACCATTGCGCCAACATATGTGAATGGAGCATCTCGTGTGGAAAATAATGCAGCAGGTATACTCACCATTGCACCAACGTATGTGAATGGAGCATCTCGTGTGGAGAGCAATGCAACAGGTATACTCACCATTGCGCCAACATATGTGAATGGAACATCTCGTGTGGAGAACAATGCAGCAGGTATACTCACCATTGTACCAACGTGTGTGAATGGAGCATCTCGTGTGGAGAACAATGCAGCAGGTATACTCACCATTGCGCCAACATATGTGAATGGAGCATCTCGTGTGGAGAACAATGCAGCAGGTATACTCACCATTGCGCCAACATATGTGAATGGAGCATCTCGTGTGGAAAATAATGCAGCAGGTATACTCACCATTGCACCAACGTATGTGAATGGGGCATCTCGTGTGGAGAACAATGCAGCAGGTATACTCACCATTGCGCCAACATATGTGAATGGAACATCTCGTGTGGAAAATAATGCAGCAGGTATACTCACCATTGCACCAACGTATGTGAATGGAGCATCTCATGTGGAGAACAATGCAGCAGGTATACTCACCATTGCACCAACATATGTGAATGGAGCATCTCGTGTGGAAAATAATGCAGCAGGTATACTCACCATTGCACCAACGTATGTGAATGGAGCATCTCATGTGCAGAGCAATGAAACTGGTATACTTACCATTGCACGGCCTTGGAGAAGGAGTAATCTTTTGTTGAGAAAAATGAAACTGAAATAATCGCCATTGTGCCACCGTGTATGAAGGGATTATCTCGTGTATAGAGCAATATCAGTGGTATTTCCTCCATTGTACAGCCGTGTGCTAAGGAATTGTGACATGTGGAGAAGAATGACACAGATGTTTGGAGGTATCTCCTGTTCAGAGCAATGATACTCCATCATTAACCCACCGTGTGTGAAGGATTATCTCCTATGGAGAGCAATGGCACTGATATATTCGCCATTGCACCGCCGTGTGTGAAGGAATTATATGACGTGGAAGCAATGATGCAGGTATACTCAACATTATGCCGCCCTCTGTGAAGAGATTATCTCCTGTGGAGAACAACGAAACTTGTGTACTCAACATTTCGCCGACGTGTGAAGGAAATATATCCTGATGATAGCAATGGCATTGATATAATCGCGATTACTCAACCGCTTGTGAAGGAATTATCACCTGTGGGAAGCAATGACATTGATATACTAATCATGACGCCACCGTTTGAGAAGAGATTGTCTCTTGTTGAGGAAAATGACACTGTTGTACCCACCATTTCGCCACTGTGTGTTAAGAGACTATCTGCCGATGAGAACATCGACACCGGTAAACTCGCCACCGTGTATGAAGGGATCATCTCCTCCTGAGCGCAATAACATTGCTATACTCACCACTGCACAACCGTGCGCAATGAGACTATCTCCTGAAGAGAAATATGACAATGAGAGAAATACACTGACATACTCACCATTGCACCACCGTTTGTGAAGGGAGTACCTCCTGCTGAGAGGTTCAAAGTGAGTTTTAGTCCTCCTGGTTGTCCGGCAAGATTGGATACAAACTCCTTTGGGATCTGTCCATCTTCATCTCTATTTAAGTCATCTTTCGAGTAAGCGTTAATCGTAAAACATTTCCCATTCTGTGTTATCAGCTCTTTGACGTTGGGAATACAGTTAAATCTGCTTCCGAACAAACAGTCCCTGACAATGTTGCTTTGTGTCTTGTAGATTTTGTCCAGTATTCTTGCCATGTCGATCGTTGCATACTCCTCGGCTGACAATGATTCAAAAAATGTCAGATTTCTAGTGACATATTTTTCGTACACTTCCCACTCGAAGTCTCTTTTGCCGTACGCTTCGATTTGCAAAATGTCGAAATTGCATATGGTAACTCCTGGAAAGTTTAATTCCTTAGCATAGCGAACATTGACTTTGGTCAGTGTAGGCCTGCTTTGGACTCTTTCGATTTGGTTTTTCATTACAATTATGAAACCCACCACAAGACCGATGAGAATGGCTGTCCATACAATTCTGTGTAAAAAAAAGAGGAAAAGCCAGCTATTCATACAGTAAGTGTCATGATTAGTTAGCAATAGTTATTGCTCAAGGCATTCAAATTATTATTCTATGCTTTATTGACATTTGTTCTCGGCGGTATCGTACAATACTAACACCAAACTCTGAAAGTGGATGGCAGGTTATAAGTGATGGTCACATCTGAGACACGGTACAAAATGGTACATGCAGGAATGTGTGACAATTATCCTGTTTATGGTTGAGAAAATCGTACATTCATACATATAGAAATTATCTAATCTGGAGTACGGTTCGCAATAAACAACTTTCTCTTCGCTTCAGCGGGTATTCCAATTATATTCTCTCCAGAAAAAGTTATACTTGATCTTTTACAACTCAGAAATTAGCCACTCAACTACTGTATTTCTATTATTAAATTTTCTATATATAAAATGAAAGTAGTTAAAAAAATCCCTTGTTTGTAAAGTGTTCAAAATGCTTTAAAATTGGCGTACGAAACCGATAAATATATACAGTATAAGAACTGCGAATGGCGCTTGTTTGACCAGTATTGGTCATCACTACAATTACTGTTTAGACTCCTATAGATGTTGTTGTTTACGTAGATAAATCGAAGTGTAATGACGATGCGTCTGTTTTGTTGTATAACTCGAGTTATAAATTACAAGTACATCCATTTTGTTTAGTAGAATATAATACTTTATGTACAATGTGTATTACCTATGAAAACCAAATAAAATATCAGTTATAAAAAAATAAATTAAACAACCTTTTAAAAACATTCTCTTACTTTCAGGGATTAACCACATCTCTTACCTTCAGGGATTAACAACATTCTCTTACCTACGGAGATAACAACATCTTCATACTTTCGGTGATTAGCAACATTCTCTTGCCTTCGAGGAGTAACAACAGTCTCTTACATTCGATGACTAACAACATTCTTGCCATGTCGATCGTTGCATACTCCTCGGCTGACAATGATTCAAAAAATGTCAGATTTCTAGTGACATATTTTTCGTACACTTCCCACTCGAAGTCTCTTTTGCCGTACGCTTCGATTTGCAAAATGTCGAAATTGCATATGGTAACTCCTGGAAAGTTTAATTCCTTAGCATAGCGAACATTGACTTTGGTCAGTGTAGGCCTGCTTTGGACTCTTTCGATTTGGTTTTTCATTACAATTATGAAACCCACCACAAGACCGATGAGAATGGCTGTCCATACAATTCTGTGTAAAAAAAAGAGGAAAAGCCAGCTATTCATACAGTAAGTGTCATGATTAGTTAGCAATAGTTATTGCTCAAGGCATTCAAATTATTATTCTATGCTTTATTGACATTTGTTCTCGGCGGTATCGTACAATACTAACACCAAACTCTGAAAGTGGATGGCAGGTTATAAGTGATGGTCACATCTGAGACACGGTACAAAATGGTACATGCAGGAATGTGTGACAATTATCCTGTTTATGGTTGAGAAAATCGTACATTCATACATATAGAAATTATCTAATCTGGAGTACGGTTCGCAATAAACAACTTTCTCTTCGCTTCAGCGGGTATTCCAATTATATTCTCTCCAGAAAAAGTTATACTTGATCTTTTACAACTCAGAAATTAGCCACTCAACTACTGTATTTCTATTATTAAATTTTCTATATATAAAATGAAAGTAGTTAAAAAAATCCCTTGTTTGTAAAGTGTTCAAAATGCTTTAAAATTGGCGTACGAAACCGATAAATATATACAGTATAAGAACTGCGAATGGCGCTTGTTTGACCAGTATTGGTCATCACTACAATTACTGTTTAGACTCCTATAGATGTTGTTGTTTACGTAGATAAATCGAAGTGTAATGACGATGCGTCTGTTTTGTTGTATAACTCGAGTTATAAATTACAAGTACATCCATTTTGTTTAGTAGAATATAATACTTTATGTACAATGTGTATTACCTATGAAAACCAAATAAAATATCAGTTATAAAAAAATAAATTAAACAACCTTTTAAAAACATTCTCTTACTTTCAGGGATTAACCACATCTCTTACCTTCAGGGATTAACAACATTCTCTTACCTACGGAGATAACAACATCTTCATACTTTCGGTGATTAGCAACATTCTCTTGCCTTCGAGGAGTAACAACAGTCTCTTACATTCGATGACTAACAACATTCTCTTACATTTGGGGTTTAAAGCATTCTCTTATCTTCGGGGATCAACAACAACCTCCACCTTCGGGGACTAACAACATTCTCTTATCTTCGGGGATCAACAACAACCTCCACCTTCGGGGGCTAACAATATTCTCTTATCTTCGGGGATCAGCAACAACCTCCACCTTCGGGGACTAACACCATCTCTTATCTTCGGGGATCAACAACAACCTCCACCTTCGGGGACTAACAATATTCTCTTATATTCGGGGATCAACAACATCTTCTTACACTCGAGGATTACCAACATTCTCTTATCTCCGGGGATCAACAACAACCTCCACCTTCGGGGACTAACAATATTCTCTTAGAATCGGGGATTGACAACATCTTCTTACACTCGAGGATTACCAACATTCTCTTATCTCCGGGGATCAACAACAACCTCCACCTTCGGGGACTAACAATATTCTCTTAGAATCGGGGATTGACAACATCATCTTACACTCGAGGATTACCAACATTCTCTTATCTCCGGGGATCAACAACAACCTCCACCTTCGGGGACTAACAATATTCTCTTAGAATCGGGGATTGACAACATCATCTTACACTCGAGGATTACCAACATTCTCTTATCTCCGGGGATCAACAACAACCTCCACCTTCGGGGACTAACAATATTCTCTTAGAATCGGGGATTGACAACATCTTCTTACACTCGAGGATTACCAACATTCTCTTACATTCGGTGATTAACAACATTCTCCTACATTCGAAGATTAGCAACATTCTCTGACATTCGGGGAATTAACAATATCTCTTACCTTCAGAGATTAACAACATTCTCTTGCATTTGGAGATTATCAACATTCGCTTACATTCGAAGATTAACAACATTCTCTTACATTCGGGGATTAACCACATTCTCTTACATTCGTGGATTAACAACATCTTCTTACATTCGCTGATTAACCACATTCTCTTACATTCGAGGATTAACAATACTCTCTTGCCGCCGGGGATTAACAGCATCCTCTTACATTCGGGGATTAACTGCATCCTATCACATTCGAGGATTAACAACATTCTCTTACATATGAAGATTAACAGCATTCTCTTACATTCGAAGATTAACAACATTCTCTTACCTTCTGGGATTAAAAACATTCTCTTACATTCGGGTTACAAACATTCACTTATGTTCGGGGATCAACAACATACTCTTACATTCGGTGATTAACAATATCTCTTACCTTCAGAGATTAACAACATTCTCTTGCATTTGGAGATTATCAACATTCGCTTACATTCGAAGATTAACAACATTCTCTTACATTCGGGGATTAACCACATTCTCTTACATTCGTGGATTAACAACATCTTCTTACATTCGCTGATTAACCACATTCTCTTACATTCGAGGATTAACAATACTCTCTTGCCGCCGGGGATTAACAGCATCCTCTTACATTCGGGGATTAACTGCATCCTATCACATTCGAGGATTAACAACATTCTCTTACATATGAAGATTAACAGCATTCTCTTACATTCGAAGATTAACAACATTCTCTTACCTTCTGGGATTAAAAACATTCTCTTACATTCGGGTTACAAACATTCACTTATGTTCGGGGATCAACAACATACTCTTACATTCGGTGATTAACAATATCTCTTACCTTCAGAGATTAACAACATTCTCTTGCATTTGGAGATTATCAACATTCGCTTACATTCGAAGATTAACAACATTCTCTTACATTCGGGGATTAACAACATTATCTTACATTCGGGGATTAACCACATTCTCTTACATTCGGGGATTAACAACATCTTCTTACATTCGCTGATTAACCACATTCTCTTACATTCGAGGATTAACAATACTCTCTTGCCGCCGGAGATTAACAACATTCTCTTACATTCGAAGATTAACAACATTCTCTTACATTCGAAGATTAACAACACTCTCTTACATTCGAATATTAACAACATTCTCTTACCTTCGGGGATTAACAACACCTTCTTGCATTCGGTGATTAACAAAATTCTCTTACATTCGGGTTACAAACATTCACTTATGTTCGGGGATTAACAACATTCTTCATCTTCGGGGATTAACAACATACTCTTGCATTCGGTGATTAACAATATCTCTTACCTCCAGAGATTAACAACATTCTCTAACCTTCGGGGATTAACAACATTCTCTTACATTCGGAGATTAACAGCATTCTCTTACATTGGGGGATGAACAACAATCTCTTACCTCCGGGGATTCCAGGAAAAAGACCGGAGGACAAATTTCATCCCATGTAAAGTAGTTTCCTGTGAAAAGTTGGAGAACGTTTCTGAGAAGTGTTCGTTGCTTCCCTTCTTCACATTTGTCGTAACATCTGCACTTTTCTCCGTAAAAGCCTGTTTCGGAAATCCCGACTTCATGTTCATTCGTCACTCCGAAGTGATGAATACGATACAACAGGTTTCAAGGGAAAAGAGCTTGACTGCTCCCTGTTTCGCGTCACACTCCATGAAACATTAGATACACACGCAACAGCCTGAATTATTCTGGTTAGGTCTGATGAGGACAGTCTCCTCCATCCCAATCAACCATGTATGCCTTTGGGTATAACTTAGCCTGCAAATATATTCTCTCAATTTCTTTGTGCATGGCAACAAATTTAGTTCCATCTAATAGAACAATATTGACATACACGACAAAAAGGGACATAGTAACTACATTATGAATGTTTGAGGAATAATATATTTATGATGGAAAAGATAGATTCCTATGCATGTATGCTTTTAGGATCTATTAAATGCATACATGTATTATCAGTACATTCCTGGGACAGTTATAAAATCAAACAAATTACCAAAATAAAAGAGATCTGCTCTAGCTGGAACCTTAGTTGAACTTTCTAAAGAGATAAGCCTAATTGTACCTGGATCGTCATGTCTTCGATCACCAGAGTACGGGAAATGTTTCAAACAGCTATAATGATAAACAATGTTCATTGTAGTTGCCCTATCATTGGGTCACGTTCATTTTGTGAAGTCTGTCTTCATCTACCGTGGATATGACAGTGACACAGGAAAAGCTCTTTCGCTAATGGATTCGGTTAATGGACGATTGGCTGCAATATACGGGATGTGGTGCTTTTATCCGGCCTACTCCTCCTTTCGATTATCGAAGCCGGTGTGACAGGCTCAACTGTCTCCCTATCTTCTCTCCCCATTCCGTGGTTAGGGACAGCTAAGCCTAGGTAATGTACCCCTTGACTGGGTTAAGGCATAGCAGTATATGGTTTGGGTTAGGATATAGGGTGCGGGTTAGTGCTCGGAGTATGGGTTTAAGAATACAGGAGCCGGGGAGGGGGCAACTCATCCATTGATCTAAGCCTGTTATATGGCCAAAACATTCGTCTTTCGACAAATCGAAGTAATTGCTCTCGCTTCCCCGTCTATTTCCTTCTCGAGTAAAGAAAGTGGTCCCATTAGATAAGCTGCCCGATAGGTCATAAGATATCCGGTGTCATTCAATTGCCCGTAGTCATCTGGAGTCGGACATTCCCTAGTCGTTTGTTACATTTAGCCGTGAGCCTTACTGAACTATATCACATTATGTTCACAGTACTAAAATGTCAAGTATCAGGCAACGCAGGCCAGTTGTGAGGGGAGGGTGTGCGTAGGTTCCCGTGATTTTTTTTATTGACTTAATGACTTATTGACTTTATCGTTAAATATTGATGATCATCCTATCCTAGTAGCACCATAGCTCTTACACTCATTTGGTATACAATATAACGGAGTGAGTGAATAGGATTTAACGTCGATTTCAACATTATTTCAGTTATTTCGCGACGAACCAACTCAGCACCACCCAGCCAAGTTCCGCTTCTGCTGCTTCAGAGAAGAAAACTTTGAAGCAATATGGAATATAACGGAATAATTAGAAGCTTCAATAGATTGAAAGTCCAATGCAAAACTCGATCAATGCCGTAAATTTTTATCGTATGTACAATTTTATTCAGTTTTTAGAAATAACCAACACATTTATGTTAATTGGGGAATTTGTCCCGATATCTAGACAGCCCGTAACTGCACAACAACAACAACAACAAACACTGGTGACAAAGTGTTCAATTTATTCAAAATTTGCCACACTATAGTCCCCATCATGTCGGCAAGAATACAATTTACTCGTTACTACACTAAACGAATATCTTTTTAGTATATTACTCTCCCTAAATACTATATCCCATGATTTGTGTATTTAAATGCTGATTCGGCTGATGTTTGGGGCCATGTGATCATGCCAATCAATGTGTCATTAAAAGAACATATAAGTATAAGACTGTATAAGACAGTGGAACAGACGGCTCTCAGTATCAAGGTATCTCCGTTGTTGTCATGCCTAAATTCTAAATTTTTATTTCTAAATCTGTCAGTGACATTTTGGCCGAGTTTTATATATGGATAGTTCATTTTGCCCATAATGTTTTGTAGGGCTTGGTGCAAACGGTCCTCATTATCAAGGTAACTCCGTTACAACCACACCCTTTGTTGAATTCAAAAGAATGATTTGGCCTCTACTTTAAGAGGTATCAGATCGTGTCATAGTACTCGGTATCATGTAAGTAGCTGATTATGCTGTCGTATGTTATATTTTCACATTTTCATATTTTCAGGTGATGTATTTCGTCCATGATTTTATGACGTTGGGTGATATTTTTCTTACATTGTAGTATAACAGGTTCTATTGTTTTTTTCCACAACACCAAACCGACTGGATATTTTGGATTTATTTGGGAATAGCATAGATAAATGTGAGTTTAGACCTGTGTTTCCTATTCTTAGCCTTGTGATGATTTGTCATCACGTCTTTGCTTCATTTTAAACGTTCGAGATTTTTAGTTTTTGTAGTTAACTTTGAATAGCCACCGTCTTGTTGATTCGTCATTCCAAACTTTCTGCCATTTTGCTTCTATTGTTTTTCGGATGATTTGAAGTGAATAAACTTGTTCCTAGTCCCATCTTGATATCAACTTTTTCTCCCTGTAAAATTTTTTTAGCAGTTTTGTCTGCACTTTCGTCACCTGCGATGTTGACATGGGCTGGATTCCATATCAGAGAGAGGTCAATCTCCAAAGTCCTAATTTCCTACACACAAGTGAGCGAATGGGTCTGTTTTCTAATATCCAATACAGTGACATAATAATGGCTATTAGCTCACTTGACTAGACATACATTAGACCAAATTGAAATAGTCCTTAACATCTTTGTAGAAACTTATAAAACAGGGCTATACAACCATGCACCTCCACTCAAAGTTTCTCAAATTTGGCGATACATATCGCATGCTGATAGCAAAATACGAGCGTAGTGTGCAAGATCTATGGCGTTACGTTTCGTAACTTGTATCTAATTCCGCTTAACCCGGAGCTAGGGCCCGTATGAACTCTATGTACTTCAAGATCCTCATGGTGCTCATATGAACACCCGCAATCAAAACGTGACTGAGATACATCATTCTCCAGATGACGACTTTACAACGAATATTATGAATTAAGAATACTTATCGCTACGGATTTGATATTTTTGGAACATCATGATGTCTTGCCGGCATCATTGAAAACTGTTGACCGCTTCTCTCTTGCAGTAACCTTGCATATGTTTATGTATACTATGATTGTCTTTTTGAATTTGGTGCTAATACTGTTATATGGAATATGGAATAGATCTTTGGATTATGGACGCGGATATTCTTTAATGGACGACGGATGAATTATGAATGACAGACCAGACGCTTGTAATCACTTGTATGCATCTGATTGTCTCCAGCGGAGTAAAGGAAGGGATTAAACCATGGATAGATACATGAACCATGTCTGACGGTAGACAACAATAATGTAAACCCAACGAAACTGTCATATTCATTGCATCTAGCAAACAAAGCATACCCCTTTTAATCGATTTAACTGATGGTATAAAGTTTTGTGTTATTGATAAAGGCATGCTGTTCTATTTCAGTGATAGAAATCATGTCAAAATGGACTTGGATCCGATTAATAACAATGTAAGGCCAAACCAGTATGTTTTCCTTAAGAGTTCTAATTACTTTGTTTGAGAACATCTCTACAATCCGGGCTGTAGAAAGGATATCTCATTAATGGAACGTGATAGTTTACAGGCATTGTTTACATGATATGATATATTCCTTGGACCAAAAAAAATTCCGACAGTGGAGATATAATGCCACGGCACATCATCAAGTTAAATGACGATTTGGTCCAAGGGGTTCTTCGTGTCAAACATATGTGTTCAAACGACTCGATTTAGACCCCTTTTATTCTAGAAATAGCAAATACTTGGTATTTCAATTTCATGTCATAACTTTAATCATAATGCAATCGAACTAGAACTCTCACATATTGTATACATATATTTTCTCTTGCCGTTAAATTAAAACACAATTATTTCTGAGACATTTTATTTTTTTCGACTTCAACCGTACCACGCCATGGTCAATATGCCGCCTTATCGTACCATCTCCTTTGTGGAGATGATACTTGACCGTGCATGAGAAATAAAGTACAGCAAGCACACTACAGGCAAGACTCAGCAAATTAACGCTACAATGTGTTCAGAGTATATTAATTACATAATCTACATTTCAATTATTCATGAAGATCCAATACGCTACGATAAGCAGCTCGCTCAGGATCGCGTTGGGAAACCCATTCACATGTTGGTTCCCTTTCGACCGTGATGTCAGCTGTAACGTCACGAAATAAAACCTGTTGAGTTTTAAGTTGAAACAATGAAGAACTAATGATGCTTGGGGAACGCTCGGTTTGTGCCTGTCGTCATTCTACAGCGCTAAATTGCAGCGAGTGTCCGTCCGGTTTGCATTCACTTATTTTCATTGGCTTTGATTACCTGTAAGGATTGTATCTCTTGTGTCAGTACAAAGTATTATGAAACACGCCAGAGTGGTATCCTAATATCGGAATTCCCTACACCCCCCCCCCACCCCCACCACCACCACCACGCCATCCGAATCTATTTCACCGTCCATAGAGGGAGTTGTAACGCGTCGGGCGGTTTATCAAATATAATCGATATCGTAATATATCGGATAATCTGCAATACTATTCAGAGAAATATACTGGTACTACGACAGTGCGTGGTAACCCATTAATATTCACTGTTCATAACTGAAAATAATATGTACACGCGTATTCGGACTTATTTCCGGCCCTTCTCGGTAAGAGAACATGGGGGTGGCCTGGTCGTTGCTGGAGCGAGAAGATGTCTATAACACCACTTCTCCTTACGGTACACATCGTCCCAATCTAAATAAATTGATATCCTATCAATGCTTCCCAGTCGTATATGTCGCTATGTAGGATCTTACTGATTTCAACTGAATTTGGTGTTCCGAGCCCCCAGGTCATGAATATTTAATAGTCTTATGACATCATGGCCGCATTTAAACTACTTTACTTGCAGTCAGGGAGGGGAGATACGGTCAACGGCTCCGCTTTAACCCAAAGGTTACGCCAAGGATCAGTCTAAAATTCTACCCCGCGTTATGGTGCCAACCTCACGGGAGAACGGCAACATAAGAAGATACCCCACAAAAAGCACCTACCATTATGTTCCCTTCAAAGCACTATGAAGAGCTCTCGGGGTTGATTGGCACTCGCGTTACTGCAAGCCGGTTAGATCCTGCAAGCGACATATCCAAATGGTGGAGCAGATAGTATTCAATTTTAATTAGATTGACATAGGCCATCCTCGATACATCTGATTAGTGTTTAGTTTAATTGTGTTATTCTGGTAACAAACACACATGTGTGAATTCAAATAGCTTCAATAAATGGGCTCATCACAAATCCATACGGTGTAACATGTTTCTTCCTTAAAGACATAATCAGCCTCAAACTTCAGAGATATTGTTCAACTATGAACTGCGCTGTTTTCAGTATGAAAGCCTGATAAGGCGTCACGGTTTTAATATTGGACAACAGCGAGGTCAATATACACAGACAAATCAGGAATATCAGTCAAAGAAATTTGTACAATTCGTCACTCCACATTATGACGTCTTCCAACAAGCAGTGATGAATCCCACTTTTAATTATTACGTTGCATTGTTGTCAACCAAGCCACACATTTCTATCCACCGTGGCCATCATCAACGCGATACACGTCACACAATTCCATCCACCGTGGCCATCATCAACGCGATACACAAGTTGGGAATGATGTGGTCAAATATACTACATTATGTTCCTGTTGTAACATATGTCACTCTCACGGAGTTTCAGAAAACGTGATTGCAATGATTACATCTTTAATTTTGGAACTGCTCGCTTGAAGTTCTAAGTTTGATCTCACCGGAAGTCTGATTCTGCAAGACACCGGGTATGTGTATACAACATCGAATAAATAGTGCTACAGATATCGACAGGGACAAGATTTCTGGAAGATGACTTCACCATTGAAGTGTATTTACATTCAGGAATCCTCTAGGTATTTGAGTGAACGAAAATATTGATAACCAATCCGCTACAATAAAAAAACTATCAAAACTGCCCATACCCGGATTTGTCAGCAGCATGATAATAAAGTAATTTAACCTAAATGTTAAATGGGAAAAGTTACATTCAAATAGCCAATGTTTTAACTCCACGTCGTTATAAACGGTGATTTTGGTGTGATTACTTCGCGGTATGGGAGAAACTTTCAAGCACCTTTTAGTTATTTTGAATTCAATTTTGAAATAATGGCGTGATGATGACGTCATGTACATCAATTTGTCCGTCCTGTTACAATACCTGGCATTTTCGAACTTAATCGACCTCACTAACGGGGGTGAACACGTTGCAAATATGAATACTATGTTGAATCCTTTAGGGATAAACGTACAACCATTCCAACAGGTGCCTTCCCAATAATGGATTTGCTAGAGAAAAACCACGTAACAAATCAATCCAATCAGTACATTTTACGTTTCGTAACTTGTGTCTAATTCCACTTAACCCGGGGCTAGGGGCCGTATGAACCCATGTACTTCAAGATCCTCATGGTACTCATATGAACAGTCGCAATCAAAGCGTGGCTGAGATACATCATTCGGATTTGATATTTTTGGAACATCATGATGTCTTGCCGGCATCATTGAAAACTGTTGACCGCTTCTCTCTTGCAGGAAACAAGCCTATGTTTATGTATACTATGATTGTCTTTTTGAATTTGGTGTATAATACTGTTATATGGAATATGGAATAGGTCTTTGGATTATGGACGCGGATATTCTCTAATGGACGACGGCTGAATTATGAATGACGGATCTGACGCTTGTAATTCTACTGTGAGGGACTAATCAAAAACAACTTTTCGGCTTGCTCTGTGAACTTGAAAATAGCTCCTCATATTCACAGGTTCCGATGCATGGGCACAGCTTTCGTATCGGTACAGCAACGTTTCAGATATCAGCCTTCTTGTTCGTTGAGTGTCGACGAACCCATTAGAAGCATATCTCCACAGCATGCAGTGATATGAAAGAGCTCAACCAGTTTGTGCGCATAATGGCGAGTTAACTGTATATCTGCATTATTTAAAGTGAGAGCTCCTGGCCAAGGCGATTGGTGTAATATCCCGTTTGTTTCTATGCTGTTCAACACTCGCTCAACGCGCTTTACCTGCATTTGCGTCTTGGCTAAAACCAGAGTTCTTTTCGCGTTATATGGATTGAGTCAAATTCATTGTAAAAGAGATTCTCCATACATGGAGAGGTTGGGGTCAATCAATGAGGCAACCTAATATATTGAAGAGAATTACTTGCCTTCTAGGTTTTCGCTTCAGGCGAAGGTCGATCATGCAGCCTCGAGTTTAGTAGCTTATACAGTCAAATGCACTGTGTCTGACCTACAGTAAGTCGCTTATACATTTACAGCCACCAATTGCTGTAGAGGGTTGAACGAATGGTACTTGCGAATGTGGAGTCACATCATGCCTTTCACAATACGAGCCTCGCCGGGCCTTTCACAATACGGGCCAGGCCATGCCGTTCACAATACGGGTCGCGCCGGGCCTGTGCCTGTCAATCGACAAATATATGTGGTTTAATATTTTGATGGGAAATTTAAGCCGTACGAAGTCGGGCATTTCATGTCAGAGTACTCTTGCTTTACCAGGTTTACCCTATGATGAGGCGTTTATTCCATCGGACGTCCTCAATTGCTCATCCATTAATCTCAGATGAATTAGTTGTTTGGGCTGATCTTTCATCACATGTCCCGAGCTAGCGTGTCTAATTATGCATAAACCAGTGTCAGGAGCCTTGTAGATACTTCACAGCTCCAATAAAGCTACGTTCGAAAATCCACCGTATTCTCGGGCCTGAATGTGAGGTGCCGAGGGAAGCTTTCCTTTGGAGTCATCTGGTTGCTTCTTAAGTCGCCAGACGTCGTCAATTTTTCCCACCTCTTGCATAGCGCTCCAATTTATTACCTGTATATGGTAGGATTCTGCTGGTGGACTGTTTGTCCCCGAGGCCCACCCTGTGTACATGTCATTCGAAAAATATATGTAGATTTATTGTTTTGGTGGGAAATTTAAGCCGTACGACGTCGAGCATTACAGGTTGGCTTTTCTGTGTATTCTTGCTTTTACCAGGTTCACCCCACTTGTATTGTACTCGACGTCTTGTACTGTTCCCCATATATACCTGTAACCATCAAGTCCACTTAGGAGCAAATATCATATTCGACAATAGGGGTCCACTTACGCGCGATGCACCAGGATGAAGCGGGACAAACACCGCAGCCATTGATCCGATTATTCTATCAATGGGCTAGACTGTAGCATACACCGTCAGAAAAGTATTTTCTCCAAAATTTGAAAGCTCAGTGAAGTCTCAAGATATATACCAGGCTGTTCAATTTTATACAACAAATTAATCAACAGTACTTCAACGTCAGAGCCCGGCACCTTTTCACAATTCTACAGATGTTTCATAAATGCAACCCAAAAACCGGCGAACAGCCGTTCTGCCTAAATTTTAGTATGAATTAATGGGGCAATTGTTGTATTTAGTATATACCCAAAGTAAAACTGTATGATAAACATAAGCTTTAGCAGGGCGTGACGAATACTTGCCCGTCCTGATATTGACCCCCTTACGTCATCAATTTGTTGACACTTTATGAACTATAGGTCATCCAGGTCTTCACTGGACTACTTTCCATAAAGCAGACGACACAGTGCTTGAAAACTTCCTGTGTTGCTCCAATCGAAATAAATTGCAAATCATACAAAGGCTTATTTTTTCTTAGTGGTCATATTTGCTGTATATAACAAATTACACTTTTCTTTTCCTAAACTTTATTTCTAAAAGTTACCTTATGAATGAACCGCACTGAATTCTGGACTACGAGCACACGGGTGTAGTAGCGCAAAATAGATTGCTTTCATTCATATGCTAATTATCAATGTTTCCATTTGTGTGTAATCAAGCACTCCAAGTACAAAACACAGGTGTTGAACCTAAAAAAGAACAGAAAAGCATCACTAAAAAGTATGAAATTAAATTTTATTATGTCTGTTTACGGATCAGGGAACAGAAGGTATATAATAAAAGAAATACTACTCGATGTTGGAAAAGATTCCGCCCAGTGCCGCATCGCGGATGCCCTCGCAAACTCGGGCATCTGCACTGCGACATCGGGCCGAATATTTTTCAACATCAGGCAGTATTTCTATGATGTCATTCATTCGTGCTGCACAGATTCCTGCAACGTTTTATAGAGAAAGTCTTCGAAAAGCGCACTTGCCGTCCCGTCTAATGTTAAATTTATGGACACGACGCTCCACGCATTGATGACTATAGTGCACCGCGCCCTGCGCCGCGCCAGTGAATTGTTGCATATGTCCACTTTAAAAATTACTCCATTCCATGTCCCCAACGTCGGTGTATGCTATGTCTCACATGTGTCTAATGAGCCATCATGGATACGTGTCAGTGATACAGGTCTGATAGCAAACAAGTGATCGTATATCAGCGGATCTGATGAATTCAAATAACCCTTGCCAAATAAATAGTGCATCAATTTTCAAATCATGAGAAGCAAACACTCCGTGAACATCTCTGCAATCCAAACTACAGGTTGATATGCCAATAATGGAATCTGTGTGTACACATACGAAATTCTCCGTGCTAGCAGATCCTAATCAGCAGTTTAGCGCTTAAGGTAACTCCATTGAACTACGAAAACATATTTGTATTGCATCTATCCATAGTCGAATTTTTATCTCTTTCAAACCATAGAAGCCATTAACGGATTACACCTGTCAATGTCAGTAGAATAATATTTGAGTAACGAGGTATAGAGAGTACGCGACAGATTTGCCTCATTTGCGTACAGCCATCCATATGATGGCTTGCGAATCGTGTGTCTCCATTATCGCGGAGCGATATCCGGTACTTTACCGGATTATGTTCGGCCTTCATCCGGCGGAGAACAGACTCGAGAAATCTGATAAATTACAGGTTTTCAAACGACTTCGGAAACCGATATTGCCTGGGCTTACAAAATATATAGGAATGAATAACTTTCGTATCGTCCAAGAGGTGTGGTAGATCTGTAATTTTGAACAAGTAGGACATCACATGATTCGAAAATGGCGAGTTACGTTGGGGTTACGTCGGTAGACTTTAGCTGATTGGCTGACGAAGTCACGTGGTATTGATTTCTGGAAATTCCCTCTTGCAGTTGCCGAAAGTAGGCTGAACATGGATACACACGATCCCAGAATCAGTCTTACCGCGTATAGATGACCGAAATGGTTACAGGTTGAGATTTGCCTGCGCGTGAATGATATACATATACCTTTCTCGACAGCATATACAACATTTCCAACATTCATACAGATGCGATACACAACGAAAGTCCTATCGCAAAGAATCGCGTTGTGCAGTAGCCTTGACTGCTTTCGATTATCTATAGGGTTTGAAACATGACATCACGGATTTGAAATCTCGTAATATCACTGCCCTTACATCCACCTCTCTGCATCTAGGTGGCAGAGAATACCAAATGTTAGTGGTACTAATTGCTGGTATTACCGTGGAATTAATGATCACTTTTGCAACATGAAAGCAGGATCACCAAAAGAAGGAATCTTACCTAAACAAGGGTTCACAGAGACCGACAAAGAAGTTCCCAAGAAAGAAACCAGTGGACAACTTTCAGAAAGATTTTCAGACTTTACACAGGAAACCAGTTTACATGGGATGAAATTCGTTCTGAAGTCTTTCGCCTGGAAACCGCGAAGGTAAGATATCTAGTCTACAGTATACAGTCTCGACCACTAAAAATCGAAACACTGACGAAGCAATGTAGTTCTATCGAATCAGATTGATTCTTCGGTATTTCATTGAACGAATCGCGAATCGCCGAAGGATTTTGCGTTTTCTTAACATTGAGTGGCCAATCTACTTACGTTGGAATACTTAATACTGAAGCATTTCAGATGGCTCATTATCAATCCAGGTATATCCCTGGGCACGTCAGTACGACTGAAGCGCTACATTTCCCCGGAAAAAGTGATGAAGACAATCATTTCGGATTTAAAAACTATTTGCGACCACATTGTAACTAGGCAGCATCCCTTCCTATGCTGTTTGTCTGAATACAATTTTTGGGCGTAAAACGTCACGGTATGCTTGTCGCAAGACTTTGTAACCCATAAACCAAGAAATGTTCTTATTTTGTCGAACACGCAACTTTCAATTATTTTAGGACAACAATGTGAACATCCCTTGACATAACTTTACGGTGGCACTATTCGGATATGTGTTCTTTGGTGTTTGAATCAAGCAACATCGACAAAAGCCAATGAAAACGTAAAATCCTTCGGAGATTCATGAACCGTCAAAGAAAATAACTAAGAATAAATCCGATTTGCCAGATCTTCATTATGTTCTGTTAAAGTTTCAATTGTCTTTACAACCATTGTGGACCGGATTGTATAAAATTATGCTTTGGGAGTTTATATTCAAGTGTGCTTTCCATCGGTAGCTTATCGTTGGCGGAGGTAGAAGTTTCTTATTTTCTCACCAATAATGGAAAGACCATGCCCCATGCCCCCAGTTCCCAAAATATTGGAGGTCCATAATAAACTCCTCGCCCTAGTCTCGAGACATTGATATTTTTCGAAGGAAAACGTTGGTACGGGTATATATTCTTGTCCCTGATCTCGAAGCAATGACGGTCGACAAAAATATTCTTCGCATTATATTCAATTCAGTTTTGACATTGGCAACTAATGTCTTGCCCGTGCTGTCGAAACAGTGTTTTAGCCCAAAGTAAAATATCTCCCATTGGTCGACCATAGATGTCGAGGGCGGTTCTCGAACATTAATTGGTCATTGCCGACAACGACGATCGACAATAAATTTCTTTCTCTCCCTGTCGCAGTGTTGTAGTCTGAGGGAAAACATTGATTCTGCTCAACAATGACGGTCGATAATAAATGTCTTGCCCCAAATTTGGCAGTATTTTAGCTGGTCGACAATAAATTTCTTGGCCTGGGGGTCCTACCAAACTTTCTCCCCTTTCTCCGGAACGACACAAAAAATGAAAGCTGATCCTTCGCGACTTCACAGTTTATCATATTGGGATCATTTTGACCCTATTTGCATAACCCCCGATTAGAGGATCATGAGTGAATTCGTGATTTTCTTCAAAATTCCTGCTTTTTTTCGAGGAAAATTCGGCAAAATCTATTCTATTTCATATCACATTTACTAAGTGATCATGAAGCCTTTGCAAAGAAAACATATAGATACAAAAATCGAAGAATCTGACCGCAAAATGCCCGTTTTGAAGATGAAGTCGCTGTGATCTCATCAAAGCGGCCATCTTGTACTTTTTTTACATTTTCTGGTAGAACTTGTCCCAAGGCCATAGTGTGGTAAGATTCAGTCCCCTAGCACAAGGGGTAAAATAATATTTAGTGGGGAGGCGAAATGGCCCCCCAGGCCTGGACAGGTCCTGCAAAGCCCAGGCCAGATTGGGTTTAACTTTCACAGTGTTTTAATCCGAAGCAAAACACTGATCTTGAACACGCTTCGACAATGAAAGTCGACGAGAAATTTCTTGCCCCTAGTCTCGCATTTTTTAGTCTCAAGGAAAACGTTGGTCTAGGTCGACAATTAGTGGACAATAAATTTCTTGCTCTCATTCTCGCAGTATTAAGGCCGAAGGGAAACCGTGGTTCTGATCGATAATGACGGTCGACAATACATCTGAGTGTTTTGGTACAAAGAAAACATTGGGTCCTGGTCGTCAATAATGATCGAACATAAATTCCTTTACCTCATTCTCACAGTCTTCCAATGAGAAGGAAAATATTGGTCCTCGTCGACAACGGTGGTCGACAATAAATGTGTTGCCTCAACTCTCACAGAGTTTTCGTCCAGAGGGAAACATTGGTCCTGATAGAAAATAACGGTCGACAATAAATTCCTCGCCCCTAGTCTCGTGGTTTTAATCCGAAGGAAAACATTAGACCTAGTCGAAACTGATTATCGGCATTTTTTTACCTCTCACTCTGGCAGTTTTTAATTAAAGTTATGGCAACGTCATCATCATTTAACTTTATGGTAACGTTCTAAAAATTTACGATATCAAGTTTTCGAATAAGTAGAATGCAATAAACTAGCAATATACCCTACTTGACCAATCCCTAACTCGAGTCACTGGAGTCAATGACTTTGGTGTCAATATAACGTTCTATCTTAACCTTAAAATACATATTGAAACCATGTCTAGTAAATCATAAATTAAGATCGTTGGTCTAGTCAAACAATGATGTAAATCTTTTAAATCTGTGAAGGTGACTGCAATACTAAAAATTCATCTCGCAATGTAGAAAAAGAAGATAACAATTTCATGTTACATAACTGGTGTAAGGTACGATCACACATGTTATATTGGTGCTTCTACGCATTTCAATTTATCGCCAATATCTCAGAGACGGAAAGTCTTAGATTTGTCTTTTAAATATGAATGTTCATATCTCTTATCCCAAAGTCAAACGATGCAGTAAATCTTTTAATTCTGTAAAGGCATTGCTTTCATTATATACGGTTTTGAGTTTTGTCTTATAAATATGAATGTTCATATCTCTTATCCCAAATGCCATTTTATGTATTAGTGCGACGTCTGCCAAATCCGACATTGTTTTATATACCACGCAACAGAATAAATGCTAGAAAGTCTCCGTTTTTACCTGGGGTCATGTCTATCTATAATGATATAGCGAACTTCCGATATATAATTTTAAGCGGGAAGTAATTGCATTTATACGTACATGTAATATGGTTTTAGTTCAGAAATGTTAAAACCCTCTCTAAATGTATACATATTTTTTCGGTATAATATTATGTACACTTCTAGAAAATTGTATTGTATATGTGGTACTGCATATAGCGTTTCTAGGAGTCTGTTGCCTCGTGTCAAATGGCTCCTTTTGTGAATAATAATAATAATACGAATAATATTCAATTCGAAGGAAAATATTGATCCTAATCAACACTGAGAGGACAGTAAATGTCTTGCACTCAAATGTCTTGCACTATCCCTTTCTGGACAGTAATATTCCAGTGGGACCTGCATATGGCGTATACATATCACGCCTAGTAGCATTTGCTAGATCCTGTGTTAAATGTGACGATTTTAATCAACGTCACAAAACATTGTTGCAGAACCTTATAAAACAGGGCTACACCACCAAGCGCCTCCACTCAAAGTTTCTCAAATTGGCGATACATAGCGCATGCTGATAGCAAAATACGAGCGTAGCGTGCAAGATCTATGGCGTTACGTTTCGTAACTTGTGTCTGATTCCGCTTAACCCGGGGCTAGGGGCCGTATGAACCCATGTACATCAAGATCCTCATGGTACTCATATGAATAGTCACAATCAAAGCGTGACTGAGATACATCAGTCTTTAGGGATCGTTTCCATTAATCGTTTTTTCTTCAGTCGCGATTTTTCTTCAATTTTCTCGATAGAAAAACGATCAATCGCGAATCAGTCGCGAGGATATCGAGAAAAAAATGAGAAAAAACGATTGAACCTTTTCTGGAAAAAACCATTCTCTCGCGATATCGTTTTTGAATCGTTTACCCATGCGCGATCCGTTCTTGATCGCGAATCTTCAATCGCGAGAGAATCGTTTTTTTCAAGGCGCGAGCGAATCGTGAGGCGGAGTGATATTTGACACATGGGCCGTGTTGCCGTCGTACGCCGCTCTATCCGCGAACTGGGAACTACATGTAATGTTGATTGCGGATTTGTCGATGGAAAAACCTATATTACTATACTATACTGTATAAATGCGTAAGATAACCGAATAATATATATGATTCACGATCTATAGTCTCCTACAAGCCGAAGTAGGGCGTATGCTGGAAATATCTTTTCATATTCCTGTACCATGCTTCCTGTGACGTTCGCGCTCAGATTTACTCTGGCGAAGCGTAAATGACAAAATTACATGTTTATTCAATAATCGTGTGAGTCGACAATGTATTAATGATACAGGATGATAGTCACAAAATCTTGTTTTGTAAATACCGGGTACAGGTCATAAGTGGATTTGAGTTCGTTGATTGCATTATCAGAATGATTACGGCACAGGCTTGATAGAGGTGTGAATGGGCGCATGGCGATAACCCAGAACAGCTTAACCCTCCAGTCGAGAATTTCTAGGTTAATTAAGGTGAAAAATAGTGTAACTAAATATGTATATTTTGTTATAGTAAAACATACATTAGCAAAGGGTATCCATTCATGTATTGGTACAGATTTTAAACTATTGAGATGTGAATAAGTTCAACAAATCACCATCAAGTTAATTTTATTTATTATAAGAATATTCGCGGCAGTGATTTCATATTTATATCAAATACATATCTTTTTGATTGAATCGCATATAACGGTTGGATTCGCATATGTACAATACTTTTTATTTTAATTTTATATTTTGATAAATGAACTATGAATGATTCCAAAGGGAAGCTCAAGCCAAAAACCAACAGAATATTATATAATTTCATCTCTTACTGGATTAATCAGTTGTGAAAATTTTTACAAATAGCCCGCGCTATATATTAACAATTAAGTGCTTGCGAAGACTCAAAAGTCCCGTATGACAATGTTATATTTAATACAGCGCCATCTATCTACACATTTATTGGAAAATGGTGATCGTAGGATAAAAAACCACGCGTACAGCGAAAATCTGATGAATCAACACAAAATTTCAGCCCGCACATGCCAAAAACGTTCACGAAAAATACTACACAAGAAATCTGGAATAATACCAGCTTTAAAACACAGAAATACCCAAAATAATAGACGAAATTGCAAGTGCAAATGACCCAATCTGACCATATCCGGGCCTGTGTCCCGTACAAAATATATGTAAATATGAAGTTATAATTATATGCATAACCATTCCATTCCTATGTATATATAAAGATATTTTTTTTTTCTATTTCTTTCAATATCCCCATCGTATCTATATAACCGCCAACTGTACAGAAAAAACATTATAGTTTTACACTAGGCAAAGAATGGAAAAGGAAGAAGAAAAAATGATCGAACTTTATATATTCTGACTGAAGTGTTAGAAGCGCGAACGTGTATGCGGGTCAGTCAGGCTGAACCAATGGTGTACTACTTTCGGCTATAATCCTCAATCGTTTTTTTTCCAATCGTTTATATTTTCTCGATTAAAAAGCGATTGAATCGCGATATCGCTTTTTATTCGCGAGAATTTTCTCGATTGAAAAACGATTGCCAACAGGAAAAAAAACCATTCGAACAGCGATCGCGAATGAATCGTTTATTTTGAAGGAAAAAACCCATTCCCTCGCGCCTTGGAAAATCGCGACTTCGAGAAAATTTGACGAAATAAACGATTCATTCGCGAACGATAATTGGAAACGGTGCCTTAGATGACGACTTTACAACGAATATTATGGATTCAGAATACTGATCAGCGATACGGATTTGATATTTTTGGAACATCATTATGTTTTGCCGGCATCAATGAAAACTGTTGACCGCTTCTCTCTTGCAGGAAACAAGCCTATGTTTATGCATACTATGATTGTCTTTTTGAATTTGGTGCTAATACTATTATATGGAATATGGAATAGGTCTTTGGGTTATGGACGCGGATATTCTCTAATGGACGACGGCTGAATTATGAATGACGGACCAGACGCTTGTAATCATAGAGCTTTGGTCTCAAGGAAAACCTTGGTCCACGTCGACAACAACGGGCGACAATAATTTCCACGACCCTACTCTATCAGCGTTAGAGAAACTATGGTTTTGGTCGACAATGACGGTCGACAACAAATTTCTCGCTGCTATGAAAATACATTTCTTAGCCTCACTCTCGGAGAGTTTTGGGACAAAGAAAACATTGGTCCTGGTCGACAATGACGGAGGACAATAATTTGTTTTACCTCTTTCTCACAGTGTTCTGATCAGGAGGAAAATATCGGTCCTCGTCGACCACGGCGGTCGACAATAAAGGAGGGGTTCGGTTTGACCGTATTTTTTTCCTTAGTGTGTTGCGTTTATAAACCGAAAATATAATTTCCTCTCGTTCACTTAAAAAGTTATTAGCTTGCGAGAGAAAATACTGAATTTTCATATTTTCAATTGTCACCGAGAAGAGATTTGTCAAAAAAATATTACGAGTATTAGAAAATAAGCATTTGTTTGTTTTTGCAATTTTTTCCGATATTCTTGAAGGGAATTCCCTTCATGTATAAAATATGACACCTTTAACCAAGACGAGTCTTACATATCGAAATGCGGTGCGTTTTTATCCAAAATGATACTGAAAAATCGTTTTGGTTGAAGGTGTCATATTTTCATAATACTGAAATATGTCAAAATGCTTGTAATGCTCTGAAAGGATGTCGTTCACCGTCATTCAGCACATGATTCCTCAAGCCGGTAACTGTAAACAGCTGCTTGGCCGAATGGTTACAGTGTCGGACTACAGATTAAAAGAAACGCAACAGTTTGGTTCGAATCCCCAAATCCCTGAAAAAATATTTTCATTTTTTCCTTTTTTCTTCCATCTTCAGTTTGGACTTTAAAGTGACGTGAAATGAAAGACAGCGAACCCCTAACGCACATAATCCCTTATTTTATTATAATTCGTGAATAGAATTGCACACAAACAACTCCACACACACAGTCAGACCACTTTTTCAGTGTTTGAATATTCTGGCGATCCAGCAGAGCAAAAAAATAATTGTTATACATATATAATTTCGTCTTAGGGCAGCGGAAAGTTGTAACTATGAGTTGAAAAGTTATAAGGTTAAACTTGTCTTATACAATGCATCAAGGCCTTTATTAAGGAAATAACTCGCAACAAGTGGTGACGCTTGCTTTCCCATGTGCCAATATGTTTGTTTTTTGGGGTTTTTTTGCAGTTACTTCCTTAATTATTGTTCGCTGAAATTTTGGCAGTGATTTTTCAGTTTTCGAGTCGGTTTATATATTAATATAACTGATTATTGTTCGTAAATATCTGGGTCGTTCATGAAAATACTAATGATAACCGTATGAGAATATGAACCAAAATTTCCCATTAGACTGGCCTCGCCTGTCTGACAAAGAGTTGGGGAATACCTGAGCATTACGTCACAATTTACCGGCCGGCTCGGTGCGAGACAATAGAGCAACAGAGAGCGACTCTGAAGGGAAAAATATCCATCTAAAGCGAACACCTCCTTTCCCGCCCCGAATCTCACAGTGTTTTCTTCCGAAGGAAAACACTGCTCCTGGGGAAGAATAAAGGTCGACAATAAATTTCTCGCCTCAAGTTTTCAGGTAACGTTCTGAAAATTTACGATATCAAGTTTTAGAATAAGTCGAATGTAATAGACTAGCAATACACTCTACTTGACTAGTCTCTAACTCGAGTCATTGAAATTCAGGACCTTGGTGTTATTTTAACTTAAAATCATACTGTAACCATGTGCAGTAAATCATAAATTAAAAATCATTGGTCCAGTTAAACGATGCAGTAAATCTTTTAACTCTGAAAAGGCATTGATTTCATTATATTCATCTCTTATTAGACTGGAAAACTCGCCAGTAAATATTTATTTGAAGATGTAGAAATGGTACAGGAAGGTAAAGGAAGAGTTTTACCAAATATTTCTTTTACAAGTCTGGTGTAAGCTACGATCAGTCAGGTTATATTGTTATGTACTCATTTTAATTTATCGCCATTATCTCAGAGACGGAAAGTTTCAGATCTGGCTTTTGTGCATGGAGTTTTATCTACTAAATATGAATGTTCGTATCTAACATTGACGATCGACAATATATTTATCGACCCTACATTATCAGTGTTAGGAAAACCATGATCCTGGTCGATTTTGACGGTCGACAATAAATTTCTCGCTCCTGCTCTCGCAGCATTCTAGTCCGAAGAAAAACATCGGTCCTGGTCGACAATGACGACAATGCATTGCTTGCTTCACTCTCAAAGTATTTTAATCTGAAGAAAAACCTCGGTCCTGGTCGACAATGACGAGCGACAATAACATTCTCGACCCTATCCCCCCTCAATGTTAAACCCGAAGGAAAAAGAGTGTATCTGGTTGACAATGACGGTCGACAAAAATTACTTATAGATATAGACAAAATTCTGAGCTGTACTCCGCGTAAACATATTTAATGCACAAGGTTTCAACGCTCATGCCGGAGCCTTTAGTGATCTGTTGAATTTCATAAAATTATCCAGTAAATATACAGATTGTCCAATTGTTTATCCGTTTCCTTGATGACCGCAACATTCGGTGTTCCATGAAAACGGATGAACAATTGGACAATCTGTATATTTGTTGGCAATTATATGAAATTCAACCGATCATTTGATAAAGGCTCCGGCATGAGAGACGAAAGCTTGTGTATTACATGTGTTTAAGTGGAGTACAGCTCGGAAGTTTGTCTATCTCCCTAGTATAATCCGTGGCGTGTCCGACTCCTCCTCCTCCTCCTCCTCCTCCGCTTTACTCACTACACAGCGGATAGCATAGGTGTGGTGCGAGATAGGGTGGGGCGAGAGATCTGGGGTTTTCGCTACCTGAGATTCCATGGGCCAGACTTGCACCCTACAGTAGAATGGGTCGACTGCGCATGCGCGATGAGTAATGCGTGATGAGTAGTGTAGAAAGGGCACGCGGTCTCCCTATCCCTATAGGTGTGGCGCGGGATAGGGTGGGGCGAGAGACCTGGGGTTTTCGCTACCTCAGATTCCATGGGCCAGGCTTGCACCCTACAGTAGACTGGGACGACTGCGCATGCGCGATGAGTAGTGCGCGATGAGTAGTATAGAAAGGGCACGCGATCTCCCTGTCCCTATAAACTAACCCATGGGGGTGAATGAATCCATGGAGGTGAATGAGCCAAGGGGGTGAATGAGCACTCGTTACTATAATCAACGAGCCCACGTATAAGTCTAAAACATTCTAACAATAATTTCTTGTCCCTACTCTCTCAGTGGTAGGAGACCATGGATCTTGATCGGACGGTCCACAATAAATTTCTCGCTCCTACTCTCGCAGCATTCTAGTCCGAAGAAAAACATCGGTCCTGGTCGACAATGACGACAATGCATTGCTTGCTTCACTCTCAAAGTATTTTAATCTGAAGAAAAACCTCGGTCCTGGTCGACAATGACGAGCGACAATAAAATTCTCGACCCTATCCCCCCTCAATGTTAAACCCGAAGGAAAAAGAGTGTATCTGGTTGACAATGACGGTCGACAAAAATTACTTATAAATATAGACAAAATTCTGAGCTGTACTCCACGTAAACATATTTAATGCACAAGGTTTCAACGCTCATGCCGGAGCCTTTAGTGATCTGTTGAATTTCATAAAATTATCCAGTAAATATACAGATTGTCCAATTGTTTATCCGTTTCCATGGATGACCGTAACATTCGGTGTTCCATGGAAACGGATGAACAATTGGACAATCTGTATATTTGTTGGCAATTATATGAAATTCAACCGATCATTTGATAAAGGCTCCGGCATGAGAGACGAAAGCTTGTGTATTACATGTGTTTAAGTGGAGTACAGCTCGGAAGTTTGTCTATCTCCCTAGTATAATCCGTGGCGTGTCCTCCTCCTCCACCTCCTCCTCCTCCGACTCCTCCGACTCCTCCTCCTTACTCACTACACAGCGGTTAGCATAGGTGTGGTGCGAGATAGGGTGGGGCGAGAGATCTGGGGTTTTCGCTACCTGAGATTCCATGGGCCAGACTTGCACCCTACAGTAGAATGGGTCGACTGCGCATGCGCGATGAGTAATGCGTGATGAGTAGTGTAGAAAGGGCACGCGGTCTCCCTATCCCTATAGGTGTGGCGCGCGATAGGGTGGGGCGAGAGACCTGGGGTTTTCGCTACCTCAGATTCCATGGGCCAGGCTTGCACTCTACAGTAGACTGGGACGACTGCGCATGCGCGATGAGTAGTGCGCGATGAGTAGTATAGAAAGGGCACGCGATCTCCCTGTCCCTATAAACTAACCCATGGTGGTGAATGAATCCATGGAGGTGAATGAGCCAAGGGGGTGAATGAGCACTCGTTATTATAATCAACGAGCCCACGTATAAGTCTAAAACATTCTAACAATAATTTCTTGTCCCTACTCTCTCAGTGGTAGGAGAACATGGATCTTGATCGGACGGTCCACAATAAATTTATTGCTCTTTCTCTCGCAGTCTTTTATTTCGTAGGAAACATTGGTCCTGATCGACAATGACGGTCGACAATACATTTCTCAACCCTATCCTCTCGCTGTAATTTACCCTGAAGGAAAACCTTGGTCCTGGTCGACAATAAATTTCTCGCTCCTACTCTCGCAGGGTTCTAGTCCGGAGGAAAACATTGGTCCTTGTCGATAATGACGATTGGCAATACATTTCTTGCCCTCACTCCCACAGTATTTTAATCCGAAGGAAAACCTTGGTCCTGGTTGACAATGACGAGCAACAATAAAATTCTCACCTCTATACTCTTGCCGTGTTAGACCAGAAGGAAATGATTTTATCTGGGCGACAATGACGGTCGACAATGATTTTCTCGCCCGTAGCCCGAGTTTTAGTCCGAGGAAAACATTGGTCATGATCGACAGTGACGTTGCACAATAATATCTCGCCCGTAGTCTCATAGTGTTTCAGTCCGTAGTAAAACATTGGTCCTTGACGACAATGAATTCTTTGCCTACAACTCTCGACGTGTCCTAGTCCGAAGGTATTTTCAGTGATCCTAGCCTGTGTCTGTATTCCAAAGTTCAGTTATTCTTCAACACTTGTTAAACCAAGAAATAATACAGAGAATGTGTGCGAAAAGTGTACTGATATACACAGATACAGTACAGCCCAGCGATACCTGGAAATCATCAGTAAAACACGCATTAGCAGAGTTGCAAAAAATGCTAAGCCCTTCAGCACTATTAACCTGCTAACTCTGGACACAACTATATTCTGGATTGCGGGCTAAAAATAGACACCAGATATACTAGTAAAAATAACGAAGAGGATGTTGAACAATAACAAAAATTAGGAATGTAGATACAAGAACTCAGTTGAAAAAGGTGACTTAAATGATTAATTAAATGTATATATATGTTGCAGTGAGAATTTAAGAAATAGTGTTTTTTCATAGGCGTGCTAAATCGTTATTTTACGCACGGTTAGTGTGGGAAAGTTGATATTTTAGGGCAAAGGCGAAGCTCGCGCCGTAAAATTTATAAAATTTCTCACACTAAGGGAGCATGTCAAAAGTTTTGACGCGAACGCGTTCATTTTTGAACAGGAGGTCGTTCATTTCCGCATGCGTCAGGCCGTTCATTTTACACAGCAGCGTCAGAAAATGAACAGCCGAACGTTCATTTTTTTTAATGCACTCTGACGTTCATTTTCGCACGTTCGTTTTCGCATGTTCATTTTTTCACGTGCGCAAACGGCTGGCGTTTGACGCGAGCAGAAATGAATAACATACAGAAAGCTGCCATCCCGATACTAAGAAACGCGCCTTATCAAATCTACTTTCTCATCGCGCGTCATTCCCATGTTATAGATTTTATTGTAATTTGCCATGTCTTTTGCTTCGTGTGTGTATATATTCAATGCATTCCGTAATCATGTGGAGTGATATTACCGATGTTGGTGATTTTCTTCAATGAAAAAAGGGTAAAACTAAAAGTAAAACGTTTTTCTTTTTCTTGTCCCGTCTCCGCTTCAGCGGTTTGTCACCACCTATATATGAGTGTTCGCTTATATAATACTTGACAAGATAAATTAATTACTTCTTTCTTGTTTATTTTCCCCAGTGTTTTACTTGTTTGATGTGGATTTTTACATTTCGTGAATCTCTTCTTCATCCACCAAAAAATGAGATTCTCGGTCGGGCGATCAAAAGACATGGCCTACGGCGCTTGCGTCCCGTGGATAGATTGTTCCGTCATGGACATGTTACTTTAAATGATTCTTCTTTATCAACTTACAAACGTATTCCAGCGATCTGTAATGCCTGGAAATGGTATAATTTTAATAAAGAAGCCGACAGTGTGTATTGAAAATGAAGTTCGTGCGCTGGAAATGGGCCCTATAGAGAATACTTTGTATGCGGGAAAGAAGGAAGGGTTTAGGCTCCGCAAAGGATATTTCAATACATTGGTCTATGAAAAATATCCATCTTCTTTAAAGAAATGTTTTGATGTGTTGGTGTTTGAACTGCGTCCTTTTGTTTTATTTAGCCTACAAATGAAGGGGCCCTCACAGGTTGCATAATGATGGGCGCCACATGCGTGATGAAGTCTCCACGTGAATCAATCGGTCCATATATCTTTTTAAAAAAAATGGCTTGATGTGTTGGCAATCAGAACTGTTTTATTCAAGGTTTATTTTTTTTTATCATGGAGTTAAAACTTTGAACTCCATGGTTTTATTGACAAATAGGAGACCTCACATGGCGGCCTACCTTGAGATATGACGGGAGCTGCATGGCGTCTCTGCGTGATTCAGTCGGGCCATGTCTTTTTATAATGATCATACATGTAGTTTGTAGGCCTGTATACTTTCCCTGATTTACTCATTTCTTATTGAAGATAATATTACTGAAGACAAAAAATTCCCAATGTCATAAGGATAAATCGTTTTATAAGTGAATGACTTTCGTATATTTATATGTCTATATATTTTTGTCACTATGTATTTCCTCTACGATTACTGGGAGCCCCACTAATAAGTTCGGCTTATTGCGCTCCTGTCGTCAAATAAACTATTTAAACCAAGTGAATGGCGATATTGTGGTTACTCTGGAAATAGGGAGCTGATCAAGTTCTCTTTTCTCCCCCAGCGCGGATGCAATTGGCATATTTCCAAGCAAAAAGGAAACACGTTTTTTTTCTTTTCTTGTTCTTGATTACTATTGCGATTTATGTTCTCCATTATATATCTCTGACAAAGTTCATTCATGTGTGGACAAAGATGGAAAACTAGGCTCCAGGATTCTGACAATGTTAGTATGGAGATGTATAAATTCTAATTAAACAAGTGTGAACTATAATAAATTTATAATTTCAGTTCAGGAAATGAGCTGCGGCAAATATACTTTATATTTATAAAACCAAGACAGGTGTTAAAAATTCGATGAATGCATAATAATAATTTCAAAACATGACCAATTTCCTAAGTAGTGGATAAAGAGCAAACTTACGCTCATTGACCTCAGAAATTTGCATATGACCTCTGTGACGTCACAGTGGATAAAGAGCAACCTGAGGCTCATTGACCTCAGAAATTTGCATATGACCTCTGTGACGTCACAGGCGCCATCTCTACACTATGGATGCAAGGGAGACAACTCGGGCATTGGGGGGTTATTGGGGGGGTGTGCATTGACAAAAAAAAAAAAAAAAAAGTTCCGGCAAAAAAAAAAAAAAAAAAATGTATTCATGCGCGGTGATGCGGTTTGGCCGCGGTTTTGGCGGTGATTCGGTCTCGGGAAAAAGCTTCCGCGGAGAAAAAGTAGTCCCTAGATAAAATGGTCCGATGGGGTCGAGTGAGGTATCAAAGTGAAGCTTAGGTGAAGGGGCATCTAATGGGTTGGGTGTGGGGTTGACATATCGGCCTTCTGCGCATGCGCGGCGGCCGAAGGGTATGAAAATAGCCTTTTTGGATCTAGGGGAGCCCCTAAGGGTCCGATGGGGTCGAGTGAGGTATCAAATTGAAGGTTAGGTGAAGGGGCATCTGATGGGCTGGGCACGGGGTTGAACTATCGGCATTCTGCGCATGCGCGGAGGCCAAAGGGTATGAAAATAGCCTTTTTGGAGCTAGGAGATTGACTACTGGTCCAGTGGGGTCGAGTGAGGTATCGATGTGAAGCATTCGTGAAGGGGCATCTGATGGGCTGGGTGTGGGGTTGAAATATCGGCATTCTGCGCATGCGCGGTGGCCCAAGGGTATGGAAATAGCGGTTTTGGAGCTAGGGGAGTCCCTAATGGGCCAATGGAGTCGTATGAGGTATCAAAGTGAAGCATTCGTGAAGGGGCATCTGATGGACTGGGTGTGGGGTTGAACTATCGGCATTCTGCGCATGCGTGGTGGCCCAAGGGTATGGAAATAGCCGTGTTGGAGCTAGGGGAGCCCGTAATGGACCAATGGGGTCGAGTGAGGTATCAAAGTGAAGCATTCGTGAAGGGGCATCTGATGGGCTTGATATGGGGTTGAACTATCGGTATTGTGCGCATGCGCGGTGGCCCAAGGGTATGGAAATAGCCGTGTTGGCAGCTAGGGCAGCCCCTAATGGACCAATGGGGTCGAGTGAGGTATCAAAGTGAAGCTTATGTGAAGGGGCATCTGATGGGCTGGGTGTGGGGTTGAACTATCGGCATTCTGCGCATGCGCGGTGGCCCAAGTGTATGAAAATAGCCGTGTTGGGATGTAGGGGAGCCCCTAATGCACCAATGGGGTCGAGTGAGGTATCTAAGTGAAGCATTCGTGAAGGGGCATCTGATGGGATGGGTGTGCGGTAGGAATATCATTCTGCGCATGCGCAGATGCAATACGGAGGTCTCGTCCAATCAGAAGCGAGTATTTCAAATCCGTCCCAGAGCTCTCGTCCAATCAGAAGCGAGTATTTTGATCCGGTGCATTATGGGACATATCCAAGATGGCGGCACGTGTGTTCAAGATGGCGGCACATCCGGTGTCGAAAACTGGCCATTTTGTCGGATGTGGTCACTCAGTGTCGAAAACTGGACCCTGTATGACGTCACTTCCGGGTTTTTCACTAAAAACTACCTCCAAACATAGAAGAGTTCCACATGTTTCCCCTTACACGTCCGTATGGTCAACCGCCGGCACCTTTTCCCGCCCCGCCCCGCCCCGCAGCGCGCGCGCGCGGGTTCTCCGGCAGTGTGCGCGCGCGGACGCGGGTCAAAAGGTCAAAGGGTCACCTCCAGGTCAGACGGTCCAATGTCCAATGAGACAATGTTGCGAGGTGTGAGTGAGTGCAAGAATGTATTCATCCGCGGTGATGCAGTCATGTCTGGCGGTGATTCGGTCTCGGGAAAAAGCTTCCTTGCCCAATGCCTACGGACTTTACCGAAGATACACGGACTTTAACGAAAAGACACGGACGTACACGAAAAGACGCGAAGGTGAACGCCATTGTGGGAAACCTCCCACAGACAGGTCAGTACATGCATTTCTATGTTGTTCACGCATAATAAAAGGATTGATCTGTAATCTGTGTTGTTGTTGTTGCTCCCTTTTTTTGGACTAACCCATCAGAATAGTACGTATCACGGACTATACCCGTAGAGCTACATCTGGTCTATAAAACACGTCCCTCTCGATCCCACACCTTCATTTCTACAGAGCCATGGCGGAGACCCAGCCCCATGCGACTCGCATTTTACAGTATGCCACCGTGGTGAATTCATTCACGGGTTACCGAGCAGTGGTCCGGTCCATGTTTGCAGATGGCGACGACAACGAGGGACGACGCCAGATCCTGAACGAGTTCACAGAAGCGGTCCTCCACAGAGTGCACTCGATGGAGAGGCGTGCCATCACTCACCACTACTGGACTATGACAGCCATCCTTGATGCTCGGGCTATGGACCACGAGCGCTCACGCCGCAACCAGCACCGGCTGGTTGGCCTCATACTAGTCTGTGCCCTATTCACCCTGGCGCTGTGGTATTGACACTATAAATACCAGGGTCAGACAGAGTGTGTGTCATTCACCGTTCGACATTTGGACCAAGCATGTCATCCGTCCTACGAGCCATCCTCCCCCTTACACCTTACCAGGTGGGATTATACGTTTATGAAGATTATGTGACTCTGGTGGAAGATAGTGGCGGGGATTGGAGGGCGTCCCCTGAGACTTTATCGAATACGGTGACACTACAGCGTGATGGGTGGACTAAGTTTAAACGGGTGTTGAGCGGAGAGTTAGACGGACACCTGATCCACCTGGACAAGGCCAACTACGTCTACCATACTGCGCTCTACCCACGGGTGGGACGCTACCAAGAGCCGGCTCGAAGTTTCCTCCTAACTCCCTCTCTGTGGCCAGCCTTGGAGAAAATAGGCCCTCTGGTGGACCAGTTATTTATACCCGACGATCGATCACCCCACCAATTGGCATGGGCTCATGCTATCGAACACGCACTAGATGAACCTAATGAAAAAAAAAGCGGATGGAGAAAATACTATATGTATAGAATGCGCAGAGGCTGGAATGACAGTGTCACCTCATGAAGCCACCCACACACACATGACGGGCCAGAACGATGAAGAAGACAAAATCCGTGATGAAGCCGCGGGGCCAATGGCTGAACCCCATGAACAACTACATGAACCCGACGACGATGCCATTGATTACCCGGCTAGACTCAGTCAGCCCAATGACATGACCACCTGATCCTTTGATCTCATGGGGTTCTCCCTATAAATACGAGAGACAGTGAAATCTGGTACCATTCACGTACTGACCATGACGGAGCATATAGTACTGGTGTATTTCAGCTTGACCCCCGAGGTTTTCCTGCACGTGTATGCGGATAAGGTCGATATCATGGAGGAGGTGGTGGGAGACACGGACCCTACACAACCGTGCCCGGCTCACATTCGTCTGTCCCGGGAGGGCTGGACCAAATTCAAACGGGTGTTGTCTGGTGAACTGGACGGCGACCTCATCCACTTGTGTCACGATGTGTACATCCGACGCGGCCCTTTCTTTGCTCAATTGGCTCGGCTAGATGGAGGTACAGTGCATTTTACCCTTCACCCTGATCTATGGTCTGCATTGGAAGATGCCGTGGTGGATGTGGATGAAGTGCTTATCAAGCGGTCATCAGACGAGTTGGACTGGTCATTGACCATGGCCACTGTGGAAGTCCACGAAGAAAATCAGAAAGAAACTCAGGCCCAAGATATGCCCGTTATAAATAAACGATAGAGCCAGGGTCCATCATCATTTTGTCACCATGAAGCGCTGGGAGAAGGTGTTGGATAACTTATACTACAGTCCCGACAGTCCGGCAGCCTATAGAGCATTGTCGGCTCTCTCTCGAGCGGCCAAACCCCAGGGGGTACAACGTGCCCAAGTCCGAGACTGGTTAAGAAGACAAGACACCTATACCTTACATCGATCTGTCCGTCGCCATTTTCTACGGAACCGGGTCATCGTGGGAGGAATAGATGCCCAGTGGCAAGCGGATTTGGTGGATATGAGCGCCTTTGCCAAACACAACGATGAGAATCGGTATATCTTGACGTGCATCGATATCCTATCCAAGTATGCGTGGGTGGTACCCATCCGGACGAAAACGGGGGCAAATCTCATAGCGGCGTTCAAAGACATCTTCAAGACCGGGCGCAAACCTTTGTATTTGCAAACCGACGAAGGCACGGAATTCCTCAACAGACCGTTCCAACAGTTTCTGAAAGCCCAGAAGGTGTTTTTCTTCCATACGTACAACGAGACCAAGGTTTCCGTGGTGGAGAGGTTCAACAGGACATTCAAAGGCCGCATGTATAAATATTTCACCTATAAGAATACAAGGCGGTACATCGATGTTCTCCCGAAACTGGTGAAGGGTTACAATCGAGCCTATCATCGAAGTATAGAGAGAGCCCCCATTACCGTGACCCAACGCAATGAAGCCCAAGTCCGGCGTGTCTTGTACCCCAGGCCATCGCAGCGAACGACGAAGGCGGTGTACAAGGTCGGCGACCCTGTACGGATCAGTAAAGTCAAGGGCAAGTTCGAGAAAAGTTACTTGCCCAACTGGAGCGATGAGCACTTCCTGATTAAACGGCGCCTACCCCGACAGCGGCGAGTCTATGAACTGGAAGATCTCCAAGGCGAAACGTTGCTGGGGACGTTTTACGACACGGAATTACAGCCTGTTGTAAAAACACAGCAAGACTACTACACGGTGGAGCAGATTTTGAAAACGGAACGTCGACGTGGCAAACTGTTTCATTTCGTGAAATGGCAAGGCTGGCCCAGTTCCTTCAATTCCTGGGTCGCGGCCAACCAGGTGAAACGACTATAAAACCAGACACCACTGCCGTCCTCCTTCATTCCACATCCGACCCCAGTGCTATGGACCAACAGCAGCTGCCTCCGAAGACAGCGTCTCGCAAAACGCGCAAAGCGCAAGTGGTCTTTGGGGTGCTATTGCTAACCCTGCTGAGTGTGTTGTACGGAGGTGTGTTTTACGACGTAGCCTATGTCAGCACGTTACTTAACCAACTGAGAACACCAGGCACCAGCGAAACCGGTCTACAGAGAGCACCAGTGGTATCGAGCCCAGTCACCACCACCACCACCACACCCCGCGTACAAGCCACGTCGAGCTCTACACCTACACCAGGAACACCCACTACGTCAGAAGACCCACCGGATTTCATCCCTCACAGTGAACCCACAACGACGACGACCACCCACGTTGTACCCACCCCCAGCACCATCTCTGAACGTGAACAGACAACGACGACCGACGTTGTACCCACCACCACTCCAGTTCACTCGTACGAAATTTACAAGAGCGGGTTACCACGACAACGGATAGACCTCAAACCATGGACCCTCGGTGGCAACATCCCTTCACCTGCGTCATCGCAGGACCGACGAGCTCCGGCAAAACGCACTTCGTCAGGAAGCTCCTTCAACACGCCGACAGCATGATCACTCCACCCATTGCCCGAGTCGTGTGGTGTTACGGAGAATGGCAGGAAGCGTATGCAGCAATGCCCCACATCACGTTCGTGGAAGGCCTACCCAACCTGGCCGATTTGGAACCCGACACCTTGGTGGTTGTGGATGATCTCATGGCGGAGACGGATGCACGGGTCACCCAACTCTTTACCAAAGGCAGCCATCATCGACGGCTCAGCATCATCTACATTGTGCAGAATCTGTTCAGTAAAAACAAAGAACATCGGAATATCAGCTTAAATGCCCACTACCTGGTGGTCTTCAAAAACCCGAGAGATACCACTCAACTGCTGCACCTGGCGAGACAGATGTATCCCGGCCGCACACCGTTTGCGTTGGAAGCCTTTAAAGATGCCACAACCCCTCAGCACGGGTATATGCTCTTCGACCTCAAGCAAGCCACCCCCGACCACCTTCGACTACGGACCGGCATCTTTCCCGGAGAGACCCACCACGTGTACATGCAAAAATAATGTAAACACACCCACAGTGGCGCCCTCCAGCTGGGGTTTGTGTGTTTGATGATGGGGAATAATAAAAAGAATGAATACCACAGCAGGGTTGACTTTGTCTGTGAGGTGGATAAAAAGGGCAGAGTTGTGGGTTCTAGCATTAGTTGTACAGGATGTCTGCGCGAGTACGGAAGCACGCTCCCACGCTCCGTGTATTGAAGACGGCCCCACCCGAGTTAGTCCGAACCATTGTACGCGGTGCGGACCCTGACCTTGTACGCTGTCTGTGCGAGATCGGGTACAACCTGTTAAAAGGCAACGTACCACTGACTCCGGCTCAGAAGACCAAGTTGGCCAAGCATAAGACAGGTCTCCGAACCCTAGTCCACAAGCGGGTCCCTCAAACACAAAAGAAAAAGGTGTTACAGAAAGGCGGCTTTCTCGGGGCCATCTTAGCACCGTTGGCCGCTTCCGTGTTGGGTCCAGTATTGGGTGGACTCTTCGGCCGACAATGAACCACACGAAAAAATGGTCCTCGTCGAACCACGGTTCCTGCAAAACCTCCAATCACCCTACCCTGTCCCACCTACGGTGAAGACCATAAACAGCCTCGATGGAGAGATGCAACAGATCTTACAGAGACCGGGGTTAAGCGACAGTGAGAAAGTACAACGGTACAATGAGACGCTTCAACGGTACATGACGTTCATGGACCAATACAAAACCCTGTCTACCCCAGCAACAGCACCACCACCACCACCACCACCACCACCACCACGTGACAGACCGCTGACCTCAGCACCGCTCCAACAGCCGGGTGAGGTAGCCCCCACAGCCCCACAGTGGGTGGAAGACGAAGTGCTGAAGAGTGTACCTGCCTCGTTCAAGAAACAAGCTGGCCTGGTATTACAACGGATGAAACAGAATCCTAACATGACTTGGAATGATAAAGGCGAACTCCTGGTACAGAATCAGGTGGTCCCCGGCACCCACATGACGGATTTAGTGAATGATCTGATGCGTCAACGCAGATCGCACACCGATCCTCGAGGATGGGAGGTCTTCGCTCAAGGCTTGAAAGACATGCATGTACCACAGGAATTGGTGGGGAACCCCCACCGCTGGGCCTTTATGCAGCAAACCCAGCAATCACCGAGTGGCCCACTACCTTCTTGGGAAGTCGAATGGGAACCGGAGTCACCCCCCAAAACACCACCACAACGGGCACTTTCTTTTCGCGCCTATAAAAAAACACCCTTGATCAAGACACCCCACATCTCCAGAGCCGTGACACGTAGCAAGTAACCGCGACGAACACGACGCCGCACACAACCGCCCAAGGCGTGGAAGACCTATTAAAACCAACAGCAGCAGCAGGACAGCTCAGTCGCCATGTTTTACCTCACCCTACCCAGTAACAGTTCGCTGGATGTGTTTCCTGACAACACCGTGGCCAAGTATGTGACCCAGTTACCGCAACCGTTGCATTTACCTGGACGATGGGAATGTGGACTGGTGGATATTCAGTACCCTTACTCGTGGTACAACGTGCGAGCCAATGAAGTGTGGTACGAGGTGACCTACGAAGGAAAAGACACCCGACTCACCCTCCCCGAAGGCCAATACGATACTCCCAAGGAGTTCATCGGTGGGCTGTCAAGACTGTTGCATTATAAGGCTCTACGGCAGGTCACGAATAATTCAAAACCCATCCAAGCCTATCCCTTCAAGAATCACGTGGACTTCGATTACAACGCACACAACGACAAGGCACAGCTTACCGTCACCGCCAACGCGAGTGTGGTACTGAGTCCTATCCTACAGCAAATGCTGGGTTTCGATCTACGGACGTTCGCTGGTCCCACCGAACACCATGGCGAGATCCCGATGGATATGAAGTCGGGTATGTACGGACTCTACGTCTACTCGGACGTGGTGGACAACCACATCGTGGGCGATATCAACACACCTCTGTTACGGGTGGTCCCCATTAAAAATAAGTATGGCGATCAAGTCACCCACAGTTTCACCCACATGCTCTACCTGCCTGTACGACAAACCCACATCAACACGATCACGGTGGATATAAGAGATGACACGGGACGACCGGTGGCATTCCAACGCGGGAAAGTGGTGCTGACACTTCATTTTCGACAAGCACGTGCTCCCCACTTTGTATAATGAAGGTGCCTTACGAGTGCGATGCACGCAGCTATATGGACTATTATGCCCAACAGGCCGGGGGTGGCTTTCCGGTGTTTAGTGGTGCACGCATGCAACGTGGACATGGACTGGGAACATACTCGGCAGCATCGTCAAAACGTTCCTGCCCTTGGTGACGCGTGGGGTGAAAGCAATCGGTAAACAAGCGGTACGCAGTGGACTGGAAGTGGCCGGTGATGTCTTGGGGGGTACGGCACCCAAAGAAGCCTTGAAACGGCGGGCCAAAGAAGCGGGAGGCGTCTTGGTGGCCAAAGCACGACGCACCGTAGGGAATAAAAGAGCTGCCCCACCGAGATCACGCACCAGTCGACGACCGACCCAGCGACGACGCACATCGAAGAAGACCCGGGATATCTTTTCTTAAAACATGGCCTTGATCCACGCCGAGTCCTGCCCCTCCACCAATTTGATTTGTGGACCGTCCCGCCCACCCAGACCAGTGCCGAACAAGGATTATGGGTGGAGCATCTCCCGATCTCCAGCATCAATGCAACAGGGCCCATTGAGTTCACCATCAGTAATGCGGATACGACCTATGTGGATTTAGCCCATACATACTTATATGTGAAAGCCAAGATCACCAATGGAGATGGCACCAGAATCGCCGACCAAGCAACGGTGGGCCCCACGAATCTCTGGCTGCACTCGATGTTTCAACAGGTGGATATATTTCTCAGCGACAAACTCATCAGTGACTCGACCAACACGTACCCCTATCGAGCCTACATCGAGACGCTGTTGTCGCATGGGCGAGAGGCTAACAAATCTCAACCGCCGCGCATGCGCAGAAGGCCGATATGTCAACCCCACACCCAACCCATTAGATGCCCCTTCACCTAAGCTTCACTTTGATACCTCACTCGACCCCATCGGACCATTTTATCTAGGGACTACTTTTTCTCCGCGGAAGCTTTTTTCCGAGACCGAATCACCGCCAAAACCGCGGCCAAACCGCATCACCGCGCATGAATACATTTTTTTTTGTTTTTTTTTTGCCGGAACTTTTTTTTTTTTTTTTTTGTCAATGCACACCCCCCCAATAACCCCCCAATGCCCGAGTTGTCTCCCTTGCATCCATAGTGTAGAGATGGCGCCTGTGACGTCACAGAGGTCATATGCAAATTTCTGAGGTCAATGAGCCTCAGGTTGCTCTTTATCCACTGTGACGTCACAGAGGTCATATGCAAATTTCTGAGGTCAATGAGCGTAAGTTTGCTCTTTATCCACTACTTTCCTACCCGCAGCTAAAGACATCTCAATTCTGGTGCATGATTGGTGGGGGGCTATGCATTCAACAACTATTGATCTAGTCCTGTTGTGAGAAGCATGGCTTTCGAACTGCATGGGGACTCCTTGCAATGCATGATCGTGGTCCTTGGGAGAAGAAAAGAACATTATTGGACTTAGTGATCATCCACAGGGATGAACATAATGCTCTAATCAAAACAAAAGGCGTCATCATGTGGATACTAAACGGGAGTGTATGGTTTGTGTGTGTGGTAAGGTGAACGAGAACCGTTTAATAATAGCTGGAAAATACTTTTACCAGGTTTACAACTATCTTCCAGGCTTGTCGATACGCTGTCACATACAAATAATGCTCCGTATAATTCTATATTGTGCAATAAATTCCTGTACTCTGTGATTCACATGACACCAAACTGTAAAATTGGATTCATGAAAAAATTCACTTTCATTCTGAAATACTTCAGATGAGAGATAATCGGTACTCGATCACTAAATATGTAACTTATAACACACGAGGACAAAACGTTAGAACTCTTGGGGGTAATTTTCTCTTAAAGTAATTTTGAATTTAATAGCGAAAAATGTATTTCAGATTTCATATCGATCATGTGATATACTTTATGGTGAAATATAAGTGAATCGTTTATTGAGCTTTATTGATCTATCAAAATACGATAATAAAATCAACGCTATATGTACATCTGTTCAAGGGGCTTTCCGCGATGGATCATTTTTTACACCAAATAATAAATATAACGAACAGCATTTAGAACACTGCAAGATGTGTAATAAATTAAATTGAAACAATATTATGTCGAGTTTCAAATGTTGACAGTGTCAGTTACGGCCTACCAGGAAAATCCCGGGTGGTCATTTGGTGTGCATAAAAAGCCATCTGGACCTGGAGACTATCACTATTTTCCCATACGAAAAAAAATAGTAGCGGTGAAGAAATCTGATGCAATGAAGCACACACCTTACAACTCTATATACCCGGGAACGGCAACGACTTTGAGCTCTCCCCCTTTCTGGGCCTCATGTGCAGACGGCCCACGCGCGGCACACACTGTCAATACAGAGCAGGTCGGACAGTACAATAGGGGACAGCTAGGGGTTTAGCATATACGGTTAACATTCGGGATCAACATCCGCCGAATGCCATCTATCAAATTTGTTATATAAATGTCATACAAATACGTAATATAATAATGTGTGGTTTGATATCACAACAAAGTCCTTATTTGTCTATCAAATTAATTCAAATTACGAACATTTTAAGGAGCTTAATTCACCAACTTGTTCACCCGATTGTTGTATCATTCTTTACGATATTTGGTCACATCGGACTTTTAATAAAACCAAATCAGTATGGTGATATTTCTCTGTCGAAGTTTAATATTATATAGTTCATCTCGTTTTCTTCCAAAAAAATAATACACGCGCGTTAGTTCCTATATGTCGCTCGGTCTATAATTCCCGGTAAATAATTCCCCAGAATATGCACGAAAGATCCACTTTTATTATATTAAATACATTTATTGAATTTGCTGTAGATAAACGTCAAATCTTCGCCATAGTTGCTTTGAAAGAACGAAAGTACTTCTTCAGAGGAAGTGGGTTTAATACCTACGAAAGCTAGTGCAAAATAAATAGAGTTAAATCTTAAAGGTGCTGCCTTTTCGAGTGTTCTGGGGTTTTTTGGGGGTTTTTTTTTTCGTTCCAATAAGAGTCGACACGATAGCCGTAATGTGAGCCCTTCAGCGAATTCTGACCGCTATCATACATACTAATTTGAACGTTCAAAAAAGAATGTTCTTTTTCTGACGTTCATTTTTCTGACGGGGTAGTGTTCATTTTCTGACTGTCGAACGTTCGTTTGCTGGAAGAAAAAGAACGAGTACCTGTTCATTTTCTGACGCATTCTTTTAGTTTGAACGTCAAAACTTTTGACACGCTCCCTAACCGTGGGTAAAATAACCATTTAGCACGCCTATGAAAACATTATTTCTATTCTATTGCACTACTCAAATTGATTATCAACAAAGATTACAATGAAAGATTCACAACCTTTCTTTCCTTTGTTGAAATTCGCCTCCCACCTCAGTTGGCAGCGTGCCAATATCAGTGGACGAGTTCATGTGGTCTCTCAGAAGGGGGTGCAGTTAAACTTGAGACAGCAAATTACGTCTGTAATAATTCCTCAAACAATGAAAAATGTTGCCAGTATTTATTTAACTGGGAAGGAAATTTGTGTTCACGGTGCTATTGGAAACATTGGCATTTTGGAAAAAACCGCCAAGATGTGATGACTGTGGAACAGATGTGAAATTACAAACATTTGATGTCGAGCTACTGTTACATAACGTGGGCACACTTGTTGTAGATGTTTTAGAGCCATCAGTTTGCAATAATTCACCGTGGCAGTTGTTGATCTCAAACAATGGTTAGTGTAACGGGCAATCTTTAGATGTATTTATTTATAAGACCTTATAAGAATATAAAACGAATTTAATACCTTTAAATATCCGTATTCCCTATTTCGTTTGCCTGTCGGTCCCTGGTTCATTTCGTTTGTTAGCCAGATCTCTTAATTTCTCATCGCCAGCGGAAGAAAATCGACCTTTGTTCAGCTGATCACACTTGTGTTGTGTCTCATTTAAAACAACAAGAAGAGATTCATCATCTGCTTATCTCATGAACTCTTGTCTCCGATTTTCTAGATAATTCATATCTGAAAGCACGTCTTGTTTCTCCTGTTGATCTGTTTCTTATTGTGTACACTCGTATGTCCCAACTGTTTTGTAAATATCTGCGATTATACATTTTCCTACTTGCAGGGTATCCATTCCATTTGTTTATTCGATTGTATAGGCAGACGAGACTTTGTCCTGCCATTTTTCACCCGCCCTGTGAAATGGATTCTCCGGAGTGAACACCTGTGCGTGTCAAGATCACGAGTGTAGACTTCCTACGTCACAAAGTTCTTAACCGTGCTAAATCGTCTAATAATTGCACGGTTATCAGTGTGTAATAGGTGTAAGTGTTATACAAGAAAAAATAATGTATTTTAGCTCTGTGTGTATGCCATCAGACTACATGTAATTGTAGCCACTCCCTTTTTCATAATATTTCTTGGTTAAACATATAATGAGCAATAAATATCCTAAATAAATTAGGAATGCAATTACTATACCTGAATTTGAAACTGTGATTGGAATAGCACAGAAATTATTATTATTCGAATGTACAATATGTATGAATATGTGTGATGCACTGCAGATAATGCTTCAGCTGATCTGTATATCATTAGAATTGCATTCACTCTCGAACTATATAGTATTTCTTGGTTAAACAATTACCGAACAACAACTAAACTTTGGAATACAGATACAAGAGCTAAGTTGCAAATGTCATTGATGTTACTTTGATGGTTGAATATTTGGATCCCAATTTTCTTGCATCCTCGGTATACCCGGTGTTTTCTCTGAAGAGCAAAGTGCGCCTACACGGTCTATGGGAGGCTCGCGTTGTTGTTGTTCTTGTTGTTGTTCTTCTTCTTGTGACTTTTTGAAACTTTAGTCGCTTAAAAGCTGTCGATCAACACATCAGTCATTGTCTTCAGATATTACCATGTTCAATGAACAGTATGTATATACACTATAAGATCCTTAATTTGCTTATATACCAAGGAAGATGAGCCGCAACCATGTCAGTGGTTCAGCTAATTTGCATACAGTCATAGGCGACTGTCTTAGTAAGTAGAAAAATAAGTTCACTAATTCTAGTACGGTAATCATTGTATCTATTCAATCTAGATAATTGACAAATTGGTGAAAAAGTAGACAAGTACCGCATTGTCATTTGTCGTTATGATTAACATTGAATAATACTTGGTATCAAATGATAGATCATGCATCATAAAAACAAACGCAAGATGTTTAACTTATAGAAATGGTAATTTGCTATGATGTTTAACTTTAGCCTCCAAGCAATTCGCATATATGGAAATATGTTTTGAAAGCAAGAATAATTTAACCCACTGTGGGAATCGAAACACTGACCCTCAAATCCCTGGAGTTGCACTTACTGTCTTAGCTATACTCATTGATAATATTCAAAACTGAATTTATGCGCAACTGGTTTTATAATACAGAAATGACTATTTAGTATTTAACGAGTTAGACAATCCTGTGCGCGAACAATACATCATAGTTGTACAGTTATATTGTACACTATTGGTTACAAACATGAAATTTGGTACATAGCTATTTTGAATGATCCGCTTTCGGAACACGGCCTCTCTATCCTCATTCTCGCAAGTTAGAGCCTTGCTTCGCAGATATTGATATTCCCGTCCTATTCGGCGCTCAGAATCCCTTTAGATTTGCATTAATCACTTCAGTAAATTCAACACTTATGTGTATCAGCAGACAATGGGCAGAAACATATTGCATTTGACATCATTCTCTCAAGTCAGAGTCCATTTCTGCTAGAATTTACTTGCTATACACTTCAAAATTTACGTGACTTTGTCAATCAGTTTTACGAATAGAATTACGTCATTTATTAGCAGATACTGACCACAAAAGCGATCTGTTTGACCTCGTTCTCAAAAGTTAGGGCCTCGATTTCCTGGAGGGAATTTTGAGTTTGATTTTGATACTTAGATACCTTTCATATTGACTTTAACTTGGCAGTCATTTTCGTGAATGCAATAAATTGATGTACCAAAAGATAATAACGAGAACAGTGATCAATTCAACATCATTCTCTTACACACAGACCTTGTTTAGTCAACTAACCCTGAAATTACGCACCTAAATCACCTTCGGAATGACTTAGTGGCAAATATATTCGTGAATTGAGTATAGGCAGATATCCATAGATATTGACTAGAAATGTTCTTATTTGCAGAATTTGATTTTTAAAAAAAGAAATTAATAAAATTAGCAACCTTCGAAAAGGCTTGGCCGAACATGTCAGATGAGATGATATTTCCTAAGAATGAAATAGTTCATCATTTATATAGACAGAGCAAACCATGTCTTGGTATTGACTTGCTGCATGGAAAAGAGTGTCAAGGTATTTCGTTTGCAGATGATAGCACACGTAAATGCAGAAATTGAATTAATTATTCTAATCGAATATCAAGACAGTCGCAGGCCTCAATTTGAATAGTGAAAAGTGTCATTATGTCTCTTGAACAGTTCGATAAAGCCTAGTTTCACAGATCAAAGCGATATACCTGATACTAAATTCATTGAAAATTAACTTTGAAGGAAATATAAATTTTCCATTTTGCTCGGCAAAATAAGCGAGAGGGGAGACTGAAGGGCGTGGATTTTCGCGCTATGACTAAATTCTTGACTTTTTTTTGGATTTCCAAATATTTGAAAGCCTTTTTGATTTACAAAACTCAACGGCTGAACCGAATGTTTTGAAACTTGGCATACACGATACTTGTACCAAGACATTGCCAAAGCGATTATTGTGACTTCGTCTGTCAATTCAGTATAGACGGCACGGACCAGTCAATATCGTCGGCTTTTGAACAGGTAAAGTAAATATATATATATGGTATCAGACCTATTACGCAATTCCTACAATAGTGGATTAGAAGTTGAAAATTACTTCCCTTGGCAGGGAAACACTGGCAGATGGCGCTTTTTTCTACAACAAATATTGATACAAGTCACGTGGATCTCCCATCAATAGTCCTATAGGCTAAAGCGTTTCCGGTTTTTGATAATCCTAATATTCAGATGCAAATAAGATCATCCTTTCTTTTCTAACGTGGCCAATTGGTGCTCATATGAAGTCTACTACCTCCGCTGAGATATCTTTCATTGTATTATTGCCACTGCCGCAGGTTTTGACTACAATGTAGTCATTTCTCACTTGTTTTTAATTCGGACTAAAACATTGCGAAAGCTAGTGAAAGAAGTTTATTGTCAACTAGGACCAAGGATTTCCGAGAGTAGGATTTTCGACCGTCATTGTCGGCCAGACCAATGTTTTTCATCGTACTAAAACGCTTTGAGAGTGAGGGCCATGCTGACCGTCATTGTCGACCAGGACCAACGTTTCCTTTCGGACAGATAGTGATAGAAAGAAATTGATTGTCGACCGTCATTGACGATCAGGACCAATGTTTTTCTTCAGACCAAAACACTGCGAGAGTAGGGACAGAAAATTTATTGTCGACCTTCACAGTGGACCATTGTGTTCCATGGGCGAGAAATTTCCACCTTATTTGTTGACGCTGAACACTGATTTCATTCGGACTAAAACACTGCATCCGAGCAAGAGGAAATCAAATTTCAAATTGTGTACAGTATTTTGTTGGGTGAGATCTTCCAGTTTGGGAACTGGGTGCATGGAGGATCAACCTAATGATGTCCTACATGTCAATATTTGTACCCTAACCTAATCGAATCACATGTCCATGGGCTATTGTATGTCCTGGATTGATTCTTGAACAGGAGTGGAGAGATATTGCCCCTGTCCACAGGAATGGAGTACCGATAGATATTGGTCCTGTCGACATGATCTGCACAGGAAGCTGTTCGAAGTTTAATGATACAGGAACTAGGGCACCAGAACCAAGAATAGATTGGCTTAGCCCAGAAGCTCGACCAGGGACCGGTAAAAGATGCCGTATTGGATGATGGCAGCTCTAGCGTCTTTCATCGAATGCTGGACTGTGTATCCAGTTTATAGAGAAATAATGGTACAGAATTGTCTAAGTATAATACGCTCTCCATTCCGACCAAATCGTCTTCATTTTAAGGTCTTGGAAATTATTTCCGGTCTGAAAGCCTCTAATTGTGGAAGCTGACTGCATAGGCTTCGGATTTTTTCAAGCGTCTCTGTCACTCTTTTTTCATATTTTTAGTCTGTTTTATTCCAATTGTCGCTTACTTTGAAACTTTTCATCTTATAACATATGTTGTATTGTTGTTTCTTTTTCCTTGGAACAGAATTCTGTGGACAGCCATAGTGATTTGTCAGGTGGTAGGTTTCATTATTGTAATGAAGAACCAAATCTCCGCAGTACAGAAGAGGCCAACCCTAACCAAGGTCAATGTCCGTTATGCCAGAAAACTAGAATTTCCCGGTGTTACAATTTGTGATGTTCACCATCTCGAGGAAGAATTGTTCGCTGGAAGAGACTTCGAGTGGGAGGTGTACCAGAGCTTCAGGAACGGAAATCGGACATTTTTTAAATCATTACCCGAAGATGAGTATAAAAATATTAGTATGAGACAAATAGTCAAGAGAGGATATCTCGCACAAGGTACCCTAGTTGAAAAGTGTATGTTTGGATACAGTTTTAACTGCATTCAAGATGTACAAGAAGTCTTAATGGAAGAAGGCAAATGTTACACTATAAACGGCTACTCAGGAGATCAGAATAGAGACGTAAATGAAAACAATAAGTTTGTGTCCAAGATGGCCGGTCCAACAAGCGGATTAATGCTGACTTTGAACCTCCGACCAGGACACCAGAACGTTAAGGTGAGTATACACCATAACATTTGGTCTTGAATTTTTTCAACAACTTGTTACTTCAAGGTCCCGAGCCCTCAACCCCATGTATATAAATCTCGATACTCATTTTTCTTTGCTCAATTCGCTTACAAATATGTGATCAAAATATATTTATTTCTGGAAAGAAAATATACATTTCTGTTGAGTAATTCAACGTGTTCAATGATTTTCTTTTGCGGTAAGCAATCGATTGATTATAAATCATGGTAGCGAGCACACTTGTGGTTGTGTCTCCGGGGCTAGCCGTTGCAAATGAGGCATTTTCTTCGAATGTCATGGTGGCCAATCACGATTTGGTGTTTGGGCTTTGTGTGGCATTTGTTAATAAATATTGATTCTATATTTGCCAAGAACATACAAACTCTTTGTGCTCCCGCGCAAAATAGCAGTTTTGAGACGGAAGGACCTTTAAATTGGCCAAGAGTCACGGTTCCTGGAGATATAAATGTTCGCCCACGCTGTACGTCGCAAGTGCATTACATTGGGGCTTACAACGAATGCGTCAGTAACACTGCATCGCAAACAATAATGATTCAAACTTGCTGTTGGAATGTTATGAAAGGATCAAACTATTCACTCACCAAAATTTCTATAATTCGGAGAAACCTGATTTTGATGGATTTTTAAGGATTTTTATTTGAACACTAGAACGAAATACACGGAATTTACAAAGAATATAGTGATCTCATGCCGGTAATTGAGACAACCACGCACATGAACTCCATATGAAATGCCCTGGAATCTATTGTAGGCACTGTTGATCATGACTGATAATCATTCCTACTATCTGAACGTAGGTGTACGCACTTCCAGATGCACATGCCTAGTTGCACATGCGTTTCGATTTGCCATCCCGTTTACGAAAATTCCGGTCTCGTGACTTCTGGTGAAATCACGTGAAATCCGGGTGCGGGTCTTCCAGTGAACAAGTGTGAATAGCAAAAACAACTGGTCCCCGACACTACCTCTAGGATATATAGAGACAATGAACCAAACGCCCATGCCAATACAGCTGAGTAGTTATGATGGACATCTGCAGGTCTGGAGTAGTTACGGTTAAACTTTGATTGGTGGACTGCGCATGCGCAACCGGAATGGAACGCTCCACCTAGAACGAGAGAGGCGATAGACATCGGGGTTTCGCCCGGCGAGACCCAGACATGCGCTACCTCACCGAGAACGAGAAACATGAGGTTTCACCCAACGAGACTCCAGGATCCAGGCATGCTCCAGTGATGCGTGAGTGACTGAGTAAATGAGTGAGTGATGTACGAAGTAATGAGACGTGAGTGAGTGAGTGAGTTGACCTAATAGTATGATGTAACGCGCTTGTCTGTGCATCAGTCACCTCGTCACTAATGTTTGCTCTTGTCTATGGAGTCATCTGAAACTCACACTTTTTTCCTGTTGCTCGTGTAACACAGGGCATTATTTTTACCTCACTGAGCAAATTTATCAAAACTGATGAACTTATGCCCATTTTGAATTTATTTACATATGCCAAAAATCAAGATATGATGGTTAAATTCAAAATGGCGGTAATATGGGGTTATCTGAGAGTCACTTTTTTGGTCGATACTCGTATAGTTCAAGGCATTATCCTTAGCTCATTGTAGAAATTTATCAAAACTGGGGGATTACTTACGTATCCCTAAGATCAAGATTTGATAGTCAAAATAAGAATGGCGGCCATATGGGGTCATTTGAAAATCATAATTTTTCATGTTGCTCTTATAGTTCAAGGCTATTCTTCGCTGATTGTGCAAATTGATCAAAACAGAAGGACCTCTTAGCATAGCCTAACAACTTAGGCTCATTTTAGATCTAGCTGCATATCCCCACGATCAAAATACGATGGTCAAATTCAATATGGCAGCCGTAAGGGGCATTTCAAACTCTTTTCATATTGCTGGTGTATATCAATTACAAGCGTATAGCCCGTCATCCATAATTCAACCGTCGTCCATTAGAGAATATCCGCGAGTAAGGCACTAAGGCACTATCCTTAGTTGATTGTGCAAATTTTTCAAAACCGAAGGGTCCCACATCTTAGCAATATACTTTGTCCTCTTTTGAATCTATTTGTTTAGTCTTCCGATTAAAAATGATAGTTAAATTTAGAATGGCAACCATAATGAGTCATCCGGAAATTCTTTTTTTTTCATGTTACTGTTAGAATAGTTTTATTCTGTGTACAAACTTGCTTAAATTGAACAGAATAACGCCATATCTTATTATATTATGCCCATTTTTATTCTATTGGCATAATCGTCAGCTGAGAATACAAGAATTAAATTCAAAATGGTTACCATTTCAGTTCATCTGAGACTCATATTTTCATTTTGCTCTTAAAATTCAAGGTAGTGAGATTACATGGAGCTGAAAGTAACGAATTCTCATAGCCATGCCTTTTCACAAAACAGACCGAACTGACTATTTATGAGCATAGTTTGGCTCTACTTGTACAATCATCAGCTAGAAAGATAATTGAGAAATTCAAGATGTTGGATATATTGAGTCACTCGCACTCTTGCTCAACTTGGCAAATGTTATCCGCCAAATTTAAAAGGATTATTTTTAGCTCGAAGCAGGAATTTGCAAGTACTGTTTCACGCTATAACTATCATCTTAGGTCAATTTTGATTCTATTCTAATAATCCTCGACAGACAACATAATGATTGTTATGCCTACCTTAAACCCTACACGACATAAAAGTAATTCAGTCTGTATACCCATTCGTAACATTTAGAATTGTGGATAGTAACTCATTCACCCAAATTTACCCTAGAATGATCTTAATTTGAATAATTAACGTGTTATCTATGCCTAATTTAAGCATTACACTACAACTACAGTTAGTTCAGTTTGGATACAAGCGTCTAGTCCGTCATTCATAATTCAGCCGTCGTCCATTAAAGAATATCCGCGTCCATTATCCAAAGACCTATTCCATATCCATATAACAGTATTAGCACCAAATTCAAAAAAGACAATCATAGTATACATAAACATAGGCTAGTTTCCTGCAAGAGAGAAGCGGTCAACAGTGTTCAATGATGCCGACAAGACCTCATGATGTTCCACAAATATAAAATCCGTATCGCTGATCAGTATTCTTAATCTATAATAATCGTTCTAAAGTCGTTATCTAGAGAATGGTGTATCTCAGTCACGCTTTGATTGTGATTGTTCATATGAGCACCATGAGGATCTTGAAGTACATGGGTTCATACGGCCCCTAGCCCCAGGTTAAGCGGAATTAGACACAAGTTACGAAACGTAACGCCATAGATCTTGCACGCTAGGTTCGTATTTTGCTATCAGCATGCGATATGTATCGTCAAATTTGAGAAACTTTGAGTGGAGGCGCTTGGAGGAATAGCCCTGTTTTATAAGTTTCTGCAACAATGTTTTGTGACGTTGATACTCATTCGTAACAATCAGTACTTTGGATATAAACTTATAACCGATCTTCCGCAATTTCTGACTCAAACGTGACCCTAAAATGACCGTAATTCTAATAATTAACATGGTATCTCTGACTACCTTAAACTCTGAACTACATACAACTATTTCAGCTTGCATACTAATGCGTAACAAACAATACGTTGGGTATTAATTTATAACAAATCTTGACTCATTTTTTGACCTTATTTGACCGCTAAAGTGACACCTAAATGAGTTTAACGAACCAAAATCAGGGTGGTATCCCAACCTACCTTGATCCCTGTCACGCAATGAACTGATCTAGCATGGGTACCCATTTGTAACAAAAAAAATGCACTCCAAAGTTTTTAAAAGGGTTTTTGAGACCCCTGACCGGCTGACAAATCTGGGAGTCGCGAAATTGCATGATAGAAATCATATATCAATTGTATATCGGTAACTAAAATTTGTCGGAACCGTCAAATAAATAGCCGACGTTATATGCATTCCGCTGAGTCAGGTCAAATCTTGGCCTCTCCATTGGTATATTAGTATCAGGATTTCTAGTGCAGCTTCGTGGACGCTTTTAAAGCAGTGCTTCTTCCTGCAGCAAACTCCGCTCATTGGGAAAAAGCTCTGTAAGACAAGCAACTCCAATCCGTTAAAGTAAAACGGGCTGGACGCGAGGCCAAAAGTTCAGGGCCTGAGATGCACTGGAGATAGTGGAAGGACGTTACAGGATAGCAGCAGTTCTTTTAGCTCATGTTTGTTTGCTAATGTGTATTTCACCGGTGGAAGCCATATGCTACTAGTGGACATGGGTTCGACTGCAAGTCTGCTGTCCAAGGACATGTACGACCAGTCACAAGACACGGAGATCATTTTGAATACCGTTGATATTGATATATTAGGAAATATCGAAATAGGGTATAATAACAATGGATAAGCATTCCAATAGCAGTTGATTGTAACCCCCTTAGATGTGAGTGGTATTCGGGTTTCGATTTCCTAAGCAATATGCCATTTCACTATTATAGTGTCGAAGATGATTTTACGGATGGGGACCACACCATCCGGTGGTGTACAGAGGATTCGTCTTAATGTGTGAGGGTGAAACTGGGCGAACGTGTTGTCATTGCTCCAGAGAGTGAGTTGGCCGAGCATGGCTTTGTGGTTGGACAACCGGGTGGAAATGCTAGGGTTGAAACATTTAGGATCTTGCAAAACAAAAGTTTGTTTGTCTCACACGCGTTGGTAGATGCTGGTGAAGTGGTGATTACGGTGCTGAATGTCACGGGGTGTCCAGTAAGCTTGAATAAAGACTCCAGTGTTGCTAGCTTGAAAACGGTGCGAATATTGAGTCAAGAAGGAGGTGGGATTGAAGTAACAAGTGTTGTTCTGAAATAGATTCCTTGACATTTGCAGCCTTCAATGGATTCTGCTCCTGATCGCATGACGTCACCTCAATGGGCGTAGCTTGCAGAAGTTGTTGTTGAGTTTCTGGTGCTCTGGCTTTTAAGGGACCTTATTAGGGCGGACGGATCTGGAGCAAAATACTATTGCTGCAACTGTCAATACCTTTCTGTGTGATACCTATCAGACAAAAACATCGTTGAGGACGAATTGGATAAAATGCTCGATGCTGGCGTGATATAACAAAGCACTATTCCATTGTCGGTACTCATTTTGCTGGTAGCAAAATCCGATGTATCCACTCTTATCCGTGTATATTAACGGGAGTTGAATAGCGTTGCAAGGATGCGTATCCGCTGCCGCGCATAGATAAATGGATGCAGTCTTTCTCAGATTACAAGCATCATTATTCAGCCGTCCTCCATTGAAGAATCTCCGCGTCCATAATCAAAAGACCTTCTCCATATAACAGCATTAGCACCAAATTAAAAAAAATCATAGTATATACAAACATACGCTAGTTTTCTGCATGAGAGAAGCTGTCAAGATTTTTCAATGATGCCGGCAAGACATCAAGATATTCCAAAAATATCAAATTCGTATCGCTGATCAGTATTGTTAATCCATATCATATTTATAGTAAAGCCTTCAACTAGAGAATGATATATCTCGGCCACGCTTTGATTGTGATTGTTCATATGAACATCTTGAAGACCTTGAAGAACATGGATTAATGTGGCCTCTAACGCCGGGTTAAGCGAAACTAGACACAGGTTACTAGACATAACGCCATAGATCTGCAATAATGCTTTCTGACGTGAATCGTCACATTTAACACAGGGTCTAGGAAATGCTGCTAGGCGAAATATGTCCCACTGGAATAATGCTATCCAAAAAGGATAGTTAACGATGTCGAAATTGTAATCATCTCTTGTGGTAAAGTCGAATAGAGAGAAGGCCCGCTTCAATTTATAGATCCGTAGAAGCTCAATGGTAGAGTAATCTAGATCTGGTTTCTTGGTACTGCCAATGCGAGATGAAGCCTGAAGATAAGTACAAAACAACTTTCACAACTTTCAGGTTGAGGTCATGACCTTCGGGTTATGTAATGTCCTAGCTACCTTGAACACTGCACGACTTGCATTGGAACAAGTGTTTGTGATACTTAGACGATGTTATTTTCTTTGACCAAACGTTTGAGTCTGCTTTCAGTAATCTGACGGTGGTGTTGCAGCGGTTTCGTGACGCAAACTTAGTAAGAATTACAACACATATAAGGGAAAAGGGAAGAGGTGCCGACATACTGACAGAGTCACATGGCTTCACAGTATAGTCTTCTGGTTAACCTATTCTAATGCACATACCAAGAATCGAACGATTCGTGATATGTGTTGTATCTCAGGTACGCTTTTATTGTACCTGTTCATGTGGTAACTTGGATGACATGACCACACGGCCCCTAGCACCGGCATAAGCGGTATTAGATACAAATCTAGAGAGAAACCCGTCTAAATATGCTCAGGTTTAAATTGAGGTAGCCCTTTGAAGCATGTGGTAGAGGAAGAAGGGTTAAATGCTCATGCCAAATAATGTGGCTGAGATTAGGAGCTTTCTTAGATTAATATCGGCGGCTTATTCCAAACTTTAACTCTGTAGCCTTCCTTTATAGCAGTTGACCAACAAGGATTCGAATTTTATGTGATCAGACACTTGTAACCAGTCATTCAGTAGGATAAAGAAACTTTTAGTTTCTGTCCTATCCTCGCTTATCCTAGCATCTCTGACCGGTTCATTTTGGATACCGATGCCAGTTTAACAGGTATTGAAACTGTGCTTTCTCAGGTACAGAATATCCAGGGCCATAGAGGGTCAAAGCCTATGCCTATGATTCCTTGAGTCGTCATCAGCGACTTATTACTTATTTAGAACTGCTGGCAGTTGTCACTTTCGCGAAACGTTTTCGGAAATTTCACAATTTCTCTTCGACCAAGCTGCACTGGTATGGTTTAGAATATTAAAAAATCCGGATGAATTTCAATATTGGAGACATGATTTCTCCATTGTGCACGGTGATGCCGATGGGCTTTCCAGCCGGTTGTTGGGAATGTTCCGATGGAATTGCTTATTTGACGAGGCTGAACCAGTTATTGAGAGAACATGTGTAGTAGTAGGGGAAGAAAGGACTTATGTGTCAGCTAGTCCTGTCGATTTCTCGGCCAACGAGTCGGATGTAAGTGGGTGGAGATTTGACGTGGATTGGGTCCTGGACTGGTGAACAATTGCGATGTTGATAGAAAGCGAAGCGGGTTTAAAACGATTGTTAGAACAGAAGTCACAATTTGGTACGAAACTCCCAAGAGTTAAACCGGTGACCAAAATGACGTGAGGGTGTTGAGGGCATAAGGGATATGTTGAGGGCAGAAGGGATAGGTTGCATGTGCAACATGTGGTGCTGTACTTTAGTTGGCATGATTTTGTTAGCGGGGTATCTCGGCTCATTGTGGTTGCGCCTAGAAACGTTAAAGATGGCGTTCTGTACAGAGTATACCCTACTGAACAGCGTTTCGCGGTTCAATGTGTATCCTGTATCTAGGATCATGTTCCACTCACACTCACTGATAGGGCAAAGGAAATCTCTGCGTTTGTAACGACATATGGTTGATATCATTATAAGGCTATGCCTTTTTGGAAAAACGCAGCAGCCATATGCATATTAATTATATCCTTGTATACAGTACAATTTGGGAGCACAACATCCTTCAAATACGTGCATTTCTAGACAGCTTATCAGAGGCAAAACTAACTGTGAATCTTGCAAAATGTGAGCTCGAAGCTCGAAGTGGTGTTTTTATAGCACATGTATACGTAGTAGGCCAGCGACAGGTAAAACAAGTCTTAGCTAAGTTCGAGGCTACTGTATATTTTGGTTTCCTGGTTTGGGGAATAGCAGAACTTTTCAAACATTGCCATTCTGATCCGAAAGTAATTGTTGATAAATTTAATATGTATTTCACGAATATTGCACAGGAGCTGGACAATAAACTACCACCCTCTCCATGTTCGTTTGAAGATTTTCTTTGTCGACAATGATTTTCAACTTCAACCAAGCACCGAAAATGAAATTACAAAAATTATTATGGCCTTCAAAAATAGTGCGCCTGGTGCAGACGGGATACGCATATCTCTGGATAATTATAAATTGGTCTCAAATTATATAGCGGCTTCTCTTTCTGATATCATAAATCTATCATTTCGCATTGGTAATGGCCCTAATTCTCTGAAAATTGCAAAAGTCACACCTGTCTACAAGTCTGGTGATTGAAAATTATCGTCCAGTTTCTGTCTTGCCATGCTTCAGCAAGATATTTGAAAAAATATTTGTATCTAGAATGGTTGCATATCTCGATGTTAATCAGATATTGATAAATGAGCAATTTGGGTTTCGAACAAATCACTCCACCAGTCTTGCTGTTTTATCCTTGCATGAAAAGTTAATGGCAGCTAAAGAAGCTAAACATTATAGTATTGCAGTATTTTTGGATCTGTCGAAAGCGTTCGATACTGTCAACCACGCTATCTTGTTACAAAAGTTGGATCACTATGGATTTCGAGGTAAAATTAATGACTGGTTCCGTAGTTATTTATCTTACCGGTCGCAAATTACCTGTTATAATAATACATTGTCTGTCTCCCTTAACGTTAGTTGTGGCGTACCTCAGGGATCTATACTTGGCCCAATTTTATTCCTTATCTATATTAATGATCTAATCAAGGCATCCCCATTAATGAAAACTATTCTCTTTGCTGACGATACCTGTGTTTATCTGGACCTGACCCGGTTGTTCTCTCAAACACTATGTCGGCTGAACTCCAAAAACTCAACAACTGGTTCTTGTGCAATCGGCTGTCTTTAAACACAAATAAAACAAAGTTTATGATCATAAAACCTACGAGGAAATGTACTCAATTGCACAATATTGAAATAAGTATATCTGGAATCAATATTGAAAAAGTGGAACATTTCAAATTCCTAGGTGTCTATATAAATGATAAATTAAACTGGACTACACACATTATTGAGCTATCGAAGAAAATGTCTAGAAATATTGGAGTTATTAACCACATTAAAGAACATTTGAACAAAAAGACGTTGCTTATTCTCTATTATTCACTCATTTATCCATACATCTCCTATTGTAACTTGGTATGGGATAATACATATCCGTCACATTTGAAACCACTCATTACTCTGCAAAAGAAAGCTATACGTGTTATATCCTTGTCTGGTAGACTGGAACACACATCCCCTCTGTTTATCAGCCTTAACATTCTTCCACTCATTGTTTTGAATGACTATCATATACTTCTATTAACTCAAAAGTGTATCCATCACACAGATATCGTATCCGTCTCCGTTCGCTCAATCTTCAAGCGTATTACAGAAGTTCATTTATATCCTACTAGAAATGCCATAGAAATATAGACCATTTTATACTACGGACTTATCCAATTATTCACTGAAAATAAAAGGTCTCCGTATATTTTTTTTCTGTTAAGGGATAAAACAAGACCCATCGGGTTTTAATCCCGCCAATAATTATTTTATTAGTTACGTCTGTTCTATAAAATGTTATATCTGTTTTATATTTTGTTATTACAGACCTGTATATTTTGCTTAGTTGGTGAATAAAAATGAAATGAAATGAACCGCTTGGCAGATTTGTTCGGGAAGAAAACGCAGTACAACTGGGCAAGTGAGTGCCAACTGGCATTTGAGAAAATAGAGGTCATCCTGATAAATGATCCAAGGCTCGCGGCTCCGGACTTTATCTAACAGTTTAAACTCGCGGTGGTAGACGCCAGTGATTTAGGCGCGGGTGTGGTCGTGCTGCCAGAGGACGGCAACGGAATAGATTACTTCTCCAAGAAGTCTGATAAGCATCAGAGGAATTATTTCACCGTAGAAGAGGATACACTAGCTTGCTGCTCACACTGCAAAATTATGACTTTAATCTCAATATCCACTCTTTCTTCAAGGGTATGGGTTTGTTACCCATCGGTAAATCTGAGATGTCCATGTAAGCTCTGTACGTCGGTCAGTATAGGTAAATACCTCGCCAGAGAAATAACAATGTGATGTATTATCAGCGTATGCGTGGACGTCCAATTCCTGTACTTTTGTAAAACACTGAATAATTCCGGTTTGAAAGTTGTGCGCGTTCAGCCAATTTATAGACCAACGTGACGAGAAAAACTTTTTTTAAATTTCGCAGTATTGAAAAGCAAAACATATTCGGACAATGAACAAAATGGGACTTTTGAATGATCTACAAGGCTCGACACTGGGCGCTAACTGCGCACGATAAGTATGACTGTAATTATGAAGTAATATTGTGACGCCATATTAGTATAAATTCCTAGATCATTAAATAATTATTTATATGTTATTGTCGTTGTTGCTGTTGTTGTTGTAGCTTGTGTATTTTCTGTTATGGTAGAGATTAATTCGGTAATTGTTGTTAAAGAACTGTGTTGGTTTCACCTTTTGTTCTCGTACACGTGTCTGACGAAATTAATAAGGCAAATTTACGTAACAGTTGTAAAGCCTCATGGCCTTAATATTTCTATTGACAATGGTGGCTTATCACTAATGGCATGATTAAGAAATTACCGTAAATCTTTACTGGTCTATTTTATTGGTTAGAATCAGACATTTTCCAGTGTTCACATAATTTTAAAGAACCCATGCCCTTTCGCATGTAAAATTCATTGGTATCTACGGTCTCCATAATGATATGTCTTGCATTCTCTCCACAACAGCAGTCCACGCTCCTCTATTATATATTTTGCAGATGTTGTTGCATGATCCAAAGGAAAAAGTGAGACGCATGATCACTGAACATATAGTTTTGGCTTCAGGAACAACGAACTACATTGCTATGAATGTGAAAGAGGTAAGTTTGATTGCAACATGGACTAAACCCTAGCTCGACTGGGTGATCTGGTGAGGGGGGGGGGGGCGGGGGGGGGGGGGTTGTATAGAAGCTTGAGAAGGGACCAGTACTCTTCCTAAATATTCTACGTATTTTCTGAAATTTCTCCCAATAGATATTGTGACTTCGCATCCTACCAGGAGAATATTTAAAAAATCTGATATCGCTTCTCTGATGAAGTCGCAATAAAGTATTCTATAAATGTATTGTTTAGCCGATTTTTTTTGTTAGATTTTACGAATTATTTATTTCCGCAACGTACAAAATGAATACGGAAATAATCATCTGTACTGAACTAAATAATTCCTGGAACTTAAAAAGAGGCTTAAAAAAAAATGTTAAAGAAAACTAATTAAAACGAAGAAAAAATTATAGTCTGTTACAGAATGTAGAGAAATATAATACAGATCTGGAGCTCTACCAGGGATGGTCACGTGTGCCCAACAATGTGACAACACTAATGTTATCTGATAATCCCTTGTTCTGGCGGGAGCTAGGGAAGTTCGTATTGCGTTCTATCAATTCTGCTTATGAAAAGGGTCAAATATCCATAACTCAAAAACAGGGAGTGATAACACGCCAGTCAAAACCGGGAAAAGCAATAATCTCCTTAGGAACTTGAGAGTAATTACTCTGTTAAGTATAACCTATAAACTAGCCTCCACATGCTCTTCATTATAAATCTATGCGTGGATGTAAAGCTAGACTGGATGACGGATTTCAGCAGGGTTGGAATAGAATTTTCAACAACTATTATTTTACAATGTATGAAAAATGAATAGTCAGCCGCTACCATTAATAACACAGAAGACAAATTTGGTAAAAGAGGATGATCTGTACAAGACTACGTGACAAATGAAAGCTTGTGAGTTCAATGGTATGTTGTGTATCATGAATTACAAAAGCTTATTTGTAACAACCCAAAGTGGATTTTATGAATGCTGGTGAGTATAATATGAATTAAGGCACAGAGGTTTATTAATATGAGCAATTTTTATCCAGGACAACTTTCGAAAACACTGCTTTCAAAAATTGCTCAAGTATATAACCGCCGTTAAGTCGACTTGATTTAAAACCACTACTTCGGTGAATAAAATAATATGCCTACAACATGTACAATAAGGTTGAAAAAATGGCTGAAGCCAGACTCTGATAAAGAATGTCTATGTGTATAAATGAAATGTCAAAATTTTAAACCAAAGTTACCAGTACCAAACGGGAATTAAACCCACCACATGTGATATACACATGTAGTTATCACTATGAAAGAACTGAACCAATTTGCTTACAACTCACTCATGGCATTTGTCAGTTCACAGATCACGTGTGACCATTCATAAACTAATAAGCATATCTGACAACTTGGCCGAACAAACTTAATTATGGATGTATTAAGTAGAATGGGTGTGCGTGTAATTGTATATATTTGAGTACGATTCTGGTGTGTATTTATTTACGACTACATTGTATTTGTCAGTGTTTGTGTGTATATTTGAAATAAAATTGAAATTAATATACGCAGGTGATATTTATGTTTTAGAAAAGACGTATATCGCCGAAACCGGTTAACAATATATAGCTGTTTACTCATATTCAATACATTTGTGTTGTGTTGTCTGATTGTGTAAATTAATATAAAATATTAATGTCTAAGTATTTCTTGTAAGTGACACCAACAATAACGTGTATGTGATGATACATTATTGCATATTATTACTGCTGATATCGATATGCTGCTATGGTGGCATGGTTGACTCGTTACAGCACCATTACTTACCTGCACCTTACAAAGCATTTGGCGACGAAGAATGCGTGAACACCGATTATCACGGTCACTTGGTGAACGAGGGCAAATACACACTGAGAGCGTGTAATGATGCCTGCTTCAGGAAAGCTTTAGACCAATACTGCGGTTGTAGTTGGGGCCATGAAGGTAAGTTCATGTTAACTTGTAACTGTCAATCCGGTAAACGATACATGGTGAATCATGTAAGAAGAACGTTATATACCACGAGCATCTAGGGATGGATGTGTAAGGGGTGAGGCAATGTCGTGACGTAATGGGTCAATGTGCTGTCCGAAAACTACCCGGCCTATAGCTATTACTAGGCGGTGATAACTTGTCAGGTATCCTGTCAGGTATCCTGTCAGGTATCCTGGTATCAATAGAAGTTCCTCGGGATTCTTAGTCGGTTAACTGGCGTGTCACGAATCTCGATGGGGTGGTTTTCGGGTCGATGTTATGATGTGCCTGTTGATGCTGGATCCAGACCCATCGCTGGGGATTCCCCATCATTTCGTTCGAAACGTGCATGTCTTTCGACCCGTGCAATCTTTGTGCAGACGCCTGTTATTCCAGAGGAGCCCGTGACTAGGACTGACGCATAAATACATTCAACAAATGACTATTTCGTTCCGGTTAAGGATGCACTTCGCTCGTTTCAACGAAGTTGAGATTGTCTTTCAAGCGTTCCAACAACAAACCACCCCTCCACGGGAACGTGGCGGGTAGGCTTTTCATCAGTGTGCCTACGACCCACTGATGGTGGTATGCCTGGTACTTTCTCACTGTCGCTTAGATCCCGCCGTTGTAAATCTCCCTCGTGTCCTCCTCGAGCGTGGTCAACCTTTTCGCAGTAGGTGAGATCGAGTACGAAGAGTGCAGGATTTGTAGCAGACGTGATTCCACCAGAGCCATTTTTTCTTGTTCTCCGTCAGCGAACCAAGAATCCGTCCAGAACGAGACGGAGGCTGTCAGTGGATGGCCCTGTGCAAGTTCTTTTTCTTCTGTGCTTAAGGGAATCACATTTGTACCAGGCTCCGGAGACTTGTCTTAATGCTTGAACAAATGGGTCTTCTGAACATTGAAATATTGCATTTCGAGATGTCCAATCTCACACAGATGTCACACGAGAGCAGCCTCTGCGCAACGCACACTCGTGTGCGGCTATGTTCAGTTGGTGCATGCTTCCATTCTCGAGAAGATATGATGTACAAATAACAAAGAGGTACTTCAAGCCTTGCTTTTATACATTCTGAATGGATAGTCCGGGGAAAGATCGTGGATGATTGCTTTGATTATACCAGGGTTGGGGGCTTCACACTGGGTATGTATGAATTATAAAGAAAATCAACAAGTTCACACAAACTTTAATATAGTTTTGTTGAAGCAGTGTGCCCCGCCTAGCAACACTAAAATCAATGTATAGATAAAATATCCCCGTTAAAATCCTCCGCCCAACCACCCAAATCATAACTTGTCTTGTCTCAATGAATCCATCAACTGACCGTTAGTCCGTACTATCCTCTTCGGACTGCTCCGAACTTCTAGCTTCGGGCAAACTCGGTTCGGGGTGGTTCTGATCGAAATTAGCCGGAGATCATGCAATCTCCTGGCATATACGGTTCGTTTCAGCATGCCAGGGATTAACAGTCTCGAGCCGATAGCTACCTCTACAATAGTTCATTATTCCCGCCATCATACCACTTTGGGAATGTTTACAATTTCGACATCGTAAACTTTCCATATCTGGACAGTAATATACCAGAGGGACCTGCATATGGCTTATACATAATTCGCCTTGTAGCATTTGCTAGATCCTGTGTTAAATGCGACGATTTTAATCAACGTCAGAAAACATCATTGCAGAAACTTGTAAACAGGGTTATTTCATCAAGCACCTTCACTCGAAGTTTCTCAAATTTGGCGATACATATCGCATGCTGATAGCAAATACGAGCGTAGCGTGCAAGATCTATGACGTTACGTTTCGTAATTTGTGTCTAATTCCGCTTAACCCGGAGCTAGGAACCGTATGAACCTATGTATTTCAAGATCCTCATAGTGTTCATATGAACAGCCACAATTAAAGCGTGACTGAGATACATACTCTGGATAACGACTTTACAACATATATCATATGGATTAAGAACGCTGATCGGCGATACGGATTTGATATTATTGGAACATCATGCTGTCTTGCTGGCATCATTAAAAACTTTTAACCGCTTCTGTCTTGCAGGAAATTAGCCTAGTTTTATGTACACTATGATTTATCCTTTTAATTTGGTGCTTATGTTTTATATGAATTAGGTCTTTGGATCTACAAGACACTCGACAAATTTAAGCCGTACGACGTCGGGTCTTACAGGTTAGTTTTCCCGGGTAGTCTTACATTTACCAGGTAACCCCATGTTGAGGCGATGCTCATCCATTAACAGCAGATGAGTTGTTTGAGCTGGTCTGTCATCACAGCTCCCGGGCCGGCGTGTCTAGTTCCGCTTAAGCCGATGCTAGGGTCGTGTGGATATTTCATAGTTTCCACATGAACAGCTGCTGTGAGGGCGTGGCTGAGATACTGGGGCTACGTACGAGAGTCCACCGTGTTCTTGGGTCTGAATGTTGGGTGCCGAGGGATGCTTTCCTGCTGAGTCATATGGTTGCTTTTTAGTCACCAGACGTCGGCAACATTTCCCACCTCTTGCATATCGCTCCAATGCATCCCACTACACACTATCAGACTCTGGTGACTGTAATACAACGTGCCCAACACCTTCTATCACCGCTTCATGGAAACGACTGATGAGGGATCCGGAATCTATGCTCTATCTATATCTTGTGCCCATGTATCAACCAGCGTGTCATGCAGACCAACTCATGGGCTGAGCGGTCGTCCTCAAGTCCACATCCGCCACGACAGGTTGGAAGGCATAAGCAGTAAATCCATTCATGCGAGCCAGTTGAGCAAAGAAGGGACCGCGTCGGCGTAAAGATCGCGACGCCATTGGATGAGGTCGTCGTGGTGTTCAACACTCAACACCTGTTTGAATTTGATCCAACCGCTCCGGGACATCCGTATGACAGCCTGTTGGGGTTGTGAAGTTTCAGCGTCGCATACATCCCCGAGGATTGTTTTCGAGGATCTCGACTCGTTGATCATATACATGCAAGGTATCCCCGGGAATAAGCTGGAAAAAAGTAGGTACGAGATGCTTTGCCATCATAAAGTTGCTCGGCATAGAAATGCGTCAAACCTCGTGGTGGTCATAAATGATAGGTAGTTCAGCGCATAGTGCACATTATAGCGTCCTGAGAGGCCTTATTTGATCACGGAGAAATACATGAATATACGTGAATATCTGTCACGACCGATCGACTAGAACTAGACGTAATGACGACGTGAAGAATTCGGATGTGCGCATCGCGCGGTGACCCGGATGTCGTGTGAGCGTAAGTGCTCAATGCACAGGTGCGGTAATATGGAAATCACGTAACCACCACGTTGCCGCATATACTTTTGCCCACATCCAGCAACACCCAAAAATAGGTCAAATATAAGGTATATGCAGTGAAATAAATCTGACACCTATAATACACGGGGAAAATCCTTGGTCTTCACCAAATTCATTTTTGTAGACGTAACATATATTGCTCTGGACACCTCTCTTTATGAATGATTGTGAAGATATGTTTTCATTCGTTTTGGGTTGAGCCACAAAATCTGCTAAACAAACTAGACTATACACTAGAGATACATATATGCTATTTGGTACACACGTCTCTTCAGAGGTAACGGTACCTGAATATTTGCTTTTGTTCAACAGGTAACACAAATGAGTGTGATCCGTTGACCGGCATCACATGCAGGGAAAACGCAATGGAGGCGATGTCAAATATATCCACATGTAAGACTGCACAATTAAAGTCTATATTTCTTTTTGAATACCTTTTTTGTTTAAACTTTTGGTTTTGGCATGTGCCAATTTTCAAAACTAGATTAAAACAGTATAGCTCTGACCTTCATTTTTCAATAACTTCAAAGATGTAAGCAGACGTGCCTCCCAGAAAACTTTTGAATTTTCAGATGCAAAGCACTGCGTTCTGGTGTAATTTGATTGGAGAATAATGCATGGAAGGTGCCTGTAGAGTCATATGGTTGCAATCTAGTCGCCAGACGTCTTCAATTTTTCCTACCTCTTACATATCGCTCCAATTTATCACATTTGTCATTCTCTCCCGGAAATCGTCAAACTACATGTACAGCCACTGATCCAAAAACGATACACTTTTCAATTTACGCTTCGTGTGGGAAGCCCTTGTCCCGTATTTCTAACTAAAAACTTTGACATCAATTGTGTTGACGATTTGTTGCGGAAAAGACATTTTCTCTTTACGTGTATTTGCATATTTGTAATAAAACCTCATTGTTTGGTCACGTGATTTCATGCCCTGCAGGCAGAATCTGGGAACTGTATCGATTTTGGACAAGGCATACAGTGCTAAATGTGGTTATTCTCAACGGTTTATTGTGAAGACTATTTTCTCGTCTTCTAAATGTAGGGGAGAATGGGGTACACATTTTGGCAAAAATCTCCGCTATTATTGTCCTATAGGGTAGTCTTCTATGCTCTAGTTATAACTATTATTCAATATGACATAATCATACCAAAAATTGAAATATCTGCTCCAGAATTACATTTTTAAAAGGTACAAAACGTATACGGGGATCACTGGGACACCCTCTGGGGTGCAGTGGGACAATAATCAAAATTTATTTTAAATCAAGTATATACAGTTATGTTTCATAGGAGTTTAGAAGATCCAACAGCAATGACTAAGTAAGCTGCTATTTTAAACCCCTGCATTACATAAAATATTTCTCAGATGTCAGATTTGAAGAAAAAATAGTTTGTGAGATACCCATTCCAACGGAAACATTTGACTTTCAAATGGTTAACATTTGACTTTCAAATGGTTAATTATACTCATCAAATCCGATGGGATTAGTAATTACTACTTTCTAGGAAACAGAATAATGCGCATCCATAACATGTCAGGATGAAAGTAAATTTCGCCATTTGATTACTCTTGTCCCAGTGTGCCCCGGCAAAAGTGTTCCAGTCCGCCCCGGGTGCACGATTTTTTTTTGTTTTGTGAAAAACACAAATACATGCATCCGAGATAAGAAATCGACACAATTCAATTGCACCTCTGTCCATCTGCTATCAATAGTGCAAAAACAGTAATGAAGTCACGTAGAAAACTTGGTATAACAAAATATCATCCTTGCTCCTTGGACTGTTCAAATACAGTTTTTTTTGTCCCTAAATTTTTACCACCGATAGCTTTAACTTATAAACAATAGAGGTGTTGTATGGGCATTGTACATTGTAGCTTTCTGCTGATAATAATAATGTGATTCCTGTACTTAACGTAGAAGTTAGATGGCTTGTCTCACTGTGCCCTATGTCCCACTGTACCCCAATCTCTCCTAGAGCTTTTCGAAGAGAAACATGTTTTGTTAAAACATTGTCTGTATTATTACAACTTTAGCTGGAAGGTTTGTTTGAAGAAAGGAAATTTTCGACTCAGTACCTGAGGTCTGATGTTTGTTGAAAACAAATATTGCTAGAAAAGTATGCCAAAACTATGTGCATTGTATCGTCATTTAAACTAATGAAAACGGGATGAAACTCGGAACACCGAAACTTCAACCACTTATTACATCTCACGACATTATCAAAATCGCGGTAAAGTTCAAACGAGAGTCTGATTATTATCGCGAAGTGCATCGTTATTGGACTGTATCGTTTTTGGACCAGTGGCTGTATATGCTGAATGTATTGCCCCCCCACCCCTTTCCCCCTGTTCGGTCGTTCCTGTTGAGACTAAATGATAGGGTTACAGAGCACACGAGTTCTGTGGTATAGAAACACACCACTGTACACATGGTGCTTCACCAACTGGAATCTCAGTGTGTACAGGGAACTTCGAGGTATTTATGTGAAGCTGATATCAGAAGACCATATACTTTTGCAATTTCTGCACATGTACTCACTCTGTTTTGATCCAATGTATCAACTATTAAGAAATATATAATTATTCAACATGGTGGAATAAGATAAATATAAGTTTGACCTCGTAGAACTGCGTGATTAAAAGTGTACATTTATCGTATCACAAGGTTTCTTTTCTACTATTCTCTTGATTGACGAACCATACAAGAGAGAGGAATAAGACGGCGTGTTTCTGTACACAGCACTTCTTAGGAAAGCATCACTCGGCATCTAACATTCAGAGGAAAATGCGGAGGATTCTAAGACCTAGCCTTTCTATTCATCTCATCCGCGCTTTTATTGCAGCTGTTGATGTGGAAACTATGATGTATCGATCCCTATCCCTATATCCAGCTTAAGCGGAATTAGATACGCTAGCACGGGAGTTACGACAGATCAACTCAAATAATTAGCCCATCTGATGTTAATGGATAAGCATCAAGGGTGTCTGATGAAGTAAAAGGCTCAAAATTGGAAAAACATGATAAATGCAAAAATACCCAGAAAATCTAGCCTAAATTCCTCGACGTCGTGCGGTAAATTTCCCACCAAGGTAATAATCCTACATACATTTATTTTTCAAATGACATGTACAGAGAGCGCCAGCAGAATCATACAATATACAGATTATAAATTGGTGAAATATGAAAGAGGTGGGTAAATTGACGACGTCTGTCGATACTTCCGGTGAATGTAATCATGTGTATCATACATATGATTCCGGTGGCGAAAAGCAACCATGATTCCACAGGAAAGCGTCTCTCAGCACCTCACATTCAGATTAGAATAGGGAGGATTCTAAGACGTAGCCCTGGTATCTCAGCCGCGCTTTTATTGCATTTGCTCATATGGAAACTATAAATTAACCACACGGCCCCTAGCACCGGCTTAAGCAGTATTAGAGCTGCGCAGACAGATGATCTCAAATAAGTAACTTATCTGCTGTTAATGGATGAGCATCGAGGGCGTCTGATGGAGTATAACACTATCACTACAATGAGTTTGGATGGAATTGAGATGGGTTACCCTTCAAACAGCGGATAATAATCTTCTTGCGTTCGCTACAGCTGTCACCAGTCCACTATTAATTTTGTTACTTGTTATTTATTAGCATAAAAAATCACAAAAAATTCATAAAACTACCGATGAATAAATCCACTTGGCATGACAATATTCACCTTCTGTGAAAGTCTTGGCAGATGTTGACCATGGAAATTTCAAATTCCGGCCACTGACAGCTGATTGGTGCTACAGAATGTCATTCAATTTGTTAACAGGGAGCCTTCTCACCCTTCACTGATCATGTCTCCATCCACCATGCTTTTCCCAAAGTGGCCCAAATCAACACCAGGAAGTACAGTTTGAAGCCATATCTGCAAGTTGAAATATCAGATGTATCAGAAATGCTGAAAAATCACAGCTCATAAAATCCATAAAGATCTACTCTCAAATTTCTGAACAATGTAGATCGTGGACACTGACCCGGAAGTGACTAACTGTAGTCTGATGCTAGCTAAGGCGCGCCACATATGGATACGATCTACAACGGGTTAGACAAGCCCATATTAAGTTTGACAGCTTAGTTTTGGAAATCTTAAGTTATAATTTGCAAATTTCATCATTTTTCTTTCATTTACTTTATTTCAAAATTTCATTTCAATAAAACTATTAAAATTTTTTTTATAAACCGAGACAATTATTTGTGGCTGTAGTAGTCTATCAGAAGGTAGTACTGATGCCGTGCAAATATTTATGTAAAAAAATACGACTGTTTATCCTCAAATACTATTTATGTTATTACAATTATTATTTGTGTACCAAGTCTACAGTAACCTAGAGTGTATTTTGATTCCGAATACATTAACTATCAAAAATATATATTATATTGCCATAAGTCTATATTGATTCAACCAGGAGAAGAGTGGTAGAATGATAGAATTGAGCATATGAAAGATGACAGATTCTCACCATTTTGTTATTACAGCTTTATCTCTCGATAACAATTGTGAATGTCCAGTGACGTGTCAGGAGATTATATATGAGACCAGTTTGTCATCCATTCAACTGTATGATAGCAACACTTGTATGCAGTAAGTACTCGCTTGTTTATATTTACTTAATACTAATCAACTAAGTGTAACTGTGTTATCAACGTTTGGGTAAATGATATGTAAGATTTTATTTGATATAATCGAATGCGGAGTGATGTGAATATACTCATCAGTTATCACTTTGGTCCACAATAACTAGCAAAATGAGCAATTCTATAACACTTGTGTCAATAACATCGAGTTAACCATGCAATAGTTACACGACTTCCCATGGTTATGTGAAATGTGCCAAGTGTAGGTGTTCATTAAGAGATTCCATTTCACAAGTCGGATGAGGAAAAAGACGTCTGCTTTCATACAAGTAACAATCGAATAAAATTTCCTTCTCAGGTTTAACTGTTGTTTCCATTGGGACATTGATTAACAAAGCGACACAAATAGGCATATATCTACGTAATTTCCCAACAGCTGACTCAGCTGACAAAATCAATCCCCATTTGAGAGACCACATAAACTCGTCCACTGACATTGGCACGATGCCAACCTAGACGGAATCATCGTCCCAAATTCAGTGGACGAGTTTTTTCAAAAAAGGGGGAAAGCTTGTCAAAGTTTAAAATATGTTTTCAACCTTTCATTGTAATCTTTGTTGATAATCAATCTGAGTGATGCAATAGAGTAGAAATAAAGTTTTCATAGGTGTGCTGAATGATTATTTGCCGCACGGTTAGTGTGGGAAAGTTTATAAATTTTAGGACGCGGGCTTCGCCCTTGCCCCAAAATATGAACTTTCCCACACTAACCCTGAGTAAAACAAGCCGCCAGAGGATGCTAAGACCCCCGCCGAAATGGCAGCAATATTTTTCAGCATTGTTGGTCTCGGGGATATACATGAGGGAGGCAACTGCTACTTCATAGGCGTTGGATGCGGAAGGGTCTTTCTGCCTTCCCAAGTTTTAAAATCAACTCACAACGGTTGACTGAACGTTGATTGCTTCTGTAATATAGTTTCCATGCAGTGAAGCATGGAAATTATGTAACCGAGAAGCAACCCCAAGTGACATATCAAGGCATATTATCTGCAAACCAAATTTGACGAGAAGCTGAATGCATTCTCAATCTATTGTCCGGAAACCAACTTTTAGGTGCAATTGGGCGAAATGCGATCCCAAACATCATCTAATGACATGATACATGTATCAGCATACGAACTTTGGGAAGAGTCTGAAGAGGGGTCTTCAAGTTATTGCCCGGAAACCAAATCTAGATTTGTAGGCACAAGTGTGCGAAACACAATCCCAAGTGACATAATATGTCATGGTATATTCATACCAAATTTAAAAAGAATCTGCCGAGCGGTTCTCAAGTTATTACCCGGAAACAAATCTGGTATTTCACCACCAGGTGGCACCACCTGTAAGTACAAGTGAGCGAAAGGCAATCTCACACATCTCCTGGCATGATACATGCATGCTAAATTTGAGAAGATTCCGATGGGCATGCAGTTCTCAACTTATTGGCCAAAAACAAATTTCAGATTTTGCAGACACAATCCCAAGCAATATCTAATGGCAACGTACAATTTATATGCATGCCTAATTTGGGAAGAATACGATGAAGAATTTCGAGCGACACTTCAAAGCCTTTCAAAGTTATTGCTTGCAGCACAAAAGAACGGAAAGAACCCTAGTGGCGCCACCTACAGGCAGATCTTTCTGAAATGCAATACCAATCAACATCTTGTCACAAAGAATGCATATGCCAAATATTGCAGAAACTAGACAAAGTCGATCGAATACAATCGAGAAGTCATCCCTTTTGCATCTCTAGTAAAGGAAACATTCATTATTTGTGAAGAAAGTGAAAAATGTAAAACTTAGGAAAAACATCATTAACATGGCCCCATAAGATGCCTTGAGGGAAGATACCCACATACCAAATTTGAAAGAATACATTCAGATCCAACAGTTACTGTCCGGAAATGCAATTTTATCTTGGCCCACAGGTAGCGCCATGTATAGGCATAAGCATAAAAAATAATCCCAACCGAGATCTTGAGGCAAGATCCCTTGACATTGGAAATAGAAAATGTTAACTTGGCCTACAGGTGGTGCCACCTATGAGCAGATCGACAAGAAAAACAATCCCAAACCAAACCTTCAGGTAAGGTACATGTATACCAAACTTGGGAAGAATTCATTCAAGTTTTAAAAAGTTATTGTCCGGAAACATAATTTTAATTTGCTCCAGGGTGGCGCCTCCTATATGTGGATCAGTATGAAAAACAATGCCAAACGCGAAATTGAGGCGAGGTACCTACACACCAAATTTGGAACGAATCGGTTCAGGTTTTCAAAATTTATCGTCTGGAAACATTTAACTTAGCTTTTATGTGGTCTCCCTATACACGGATGAACATGAAAAACTTTCTCAAGCCAGATCTGGAGGCAAGGCACTGCACACCAAATTTGGAAAGAATCCCAAAGGTTTTCAAAAGTTATTGTCTGGAGATGTTTTAACTTGGCCCCAGGTGGTGCCACCCAGAGACAGATTGGCATGAAAAACAATTCCAAGCAAGATCTATAGACAAGGGACCCACTTACCAAATACAAAAACATGAGTCTGTGTCTGATAAATTGAAACCTTATGGGGGTTGCAATTCATTGAGGGGTGACAGAATTATCCCAATATTGCAGACAACACACAAATTTCAACTCCTGCCAAGTTGTATATGCTCAAACACAAGATATGAGAGTCGGTTGAGGGCTAGTTTGGGAGATAGAGGATGCGGCTCGGCGCCCTGAGGTGGGGACATGCTCTCCTTGAGGGTAGTGGTAGGTTTGCTGACATGAAAGCCATAGAAAGCTCCCTGTACATAAAACAACCACACTGACAACTGCATGCCATCATTTGTCAGTCTGGGAAACCACAAAGCCGAATTCAGTTCAATTCCGGAAATTGATCATATGCACAGTGTGCATCCAAACTTTAGGAACTCAGTTGTAATTAATATAGTAAGTTACACGTGTGGACACAAATGGTTCATGCAAAAGCTTTAGGGTAAATCATATGATGTGGAATACAAGTATTGGATAGCAAAATTGAATGAAATGTTGTCCTTCCTTAAAATGACACGAAATTAAAAAAAAAACAGGGGTTCGGTATTTCGTATTATACATCTGAAATAAAATTTGGTTTGTGCACAAGCTTTAGGGTAAATCATATGATGTGAAATACAATTATTTGATAGCAAAATTGAAGGAAATGTTGTCCTTCATTTAAGATGACACGAAATTAAAAACAGAGGTTCAGTACTGCGGGGAAATCCCCGCCAATTATTTTATATTATGCTTCTGAAATAAAACAAATATGGTCCATGCAAAAGCTTTAGGGTAAATCATATGATGTGGAATAGAATGATTTGATAGCAAAGTTGAAGGAAGTGTCGTCCTTCATTTAAGGCGACATGAAATTCAAAACTAACAGGGGTTTGGTACTGCAGAGATTCACCCGCCAGTTATTTCATATTATACTTCTCAACTAAAATATGGTTCCTGCCAAAGCTTTAGTGTAAATCATATGATGTGGAATAGAAGGACTGGACAGCAAAATTGAAGAAAATGGTGTCCTTCATTTAAAGCGACATGAAATTCAAAACTAACAGCGAGAAGCGGAAGAAAGAAGAGAATGGCAAACACATAAGCGGTGTGAAGTGGGTTTGCTATTGGATATTGGACATTGGACATTCATATTTCACAGGTTCGGTTTACAAAGGTTAAATATTCAAAAATATTCAGTGGATATTCGTTGGATATTCATTTGATATTCATTTGATATTCGTTTGATATTCGTTGATATTGGATATTCAATGGATATTCGACACATGAAATGTCGATTCGCCTCATATCATGTAGAGTGGTATAATTAATGAACTTTTCGTCTAAACTAAGCCGCGCGCCGCTCCAATTTTACTCTGTTTTGAAAGACCACGAACGTAGCTACACCATGCCCTTAATTTCAGAGCGGCGCGCGGCTTCGTTTTTGTTATATCTTAGTTCGAAAGATTAAAAAATATGAAAAAATATATCATGAAGAAGGGTATAATTATTGAACTTTTCGTCTAAAATAAGCCGCGCGCCGCTCCAATTTTACTCTGTTTAGAAAGACCACGAAGTTAGCTACACCATACCCTTAATTTCAGAGCGGCGCGCGGCTTCTTTTTTTTATATGCTATTTCGAAATATTAAAAAATATGAAAAAAATATATTATGTAAAGGGGTATAATTAATGAACTTTTCGTCTAAACTAAGCCGCGCGCCGCTCCAATTTTACTCTGTTTTGAAAGACCACGAACGTAGCTACACCATGGCCTTAATTTCAGAGCGGCGCGCGGCGTCGTTTTTTTATATCTTATTTCGAAAGATTAAAAAATATGAAAAAATATATCATGAAGAGGGGTATAAATATTGAACTTTTCGTTCCAAATAAGCCGCGCGCCGCTCCAATTTTACTCTGTTTTTAGAAAGGACACGAAGTTAGCTACACCATACCCTTAATTTCAGAGTGGCGCGCGGCTCGTTTTTTTTAAATGCTATTTCGAAATATTAAAAAAATATGAAAAATATATTATGAAAGGCAGGTATAATTAATGAACTTTTCGTCTCAACTAAGCCGCGCGCCGTCTAATTTTACTCTGTTTTCAGCGACCACGAACGTAGCTACACCATGCCTTTAATTTCAGAGCGGCGCGCGGCTTCTTTTTTATATCTTATTTCGAAAGATTAAAAATATGAAAATATATCATGAAGAGGGGTATAATTATTGAACTTTTCGTCTAAACTAAGCCGCGCGCCGCTCCAATTTTACTCTTGTCAGAAAGACCACGAAGGTAGCTACACCATACCCTTAATTTCAGAGCGGCGCGCGGCTTCGTTTTTTATATGCTATTTCGAAATATTAAAAAATATGAAAAAAATATATGATGAAGAAGGGTATAATTAATGAACTTTTCGTCTAAACTAAGCCGCGCGCCGCTCCAATTTTACTCTGTTTAGAAAGACCACGAAGGTAGCTACACCATACCCTTAATTTCAGAGCGGCGCGGCTTCGTTTTTTTATATCTTATTTCGAAAGATTTAAAAATATGAAAAAATATATCATGAAGAGGGGTATAATTATTGAACTTTTCGTCTAAACTAAGCCGCGCGCCGCTCCAATTTTACTCTGTTTAGAAAGACCACAAAGGTAGCTACACCATACCCTTAACTTCAGAGCGGCGCGCGGCTTCGTTTTTTTTATATGCTATTTCGAAATATTAAAAAATATGAAAAAAATATATTATGAAAAGGGGTATAATTAATGAACTTTTCTTCTTAACTAAGCCGTGCGCCGCTCCAATTTTACTCTGTTTTGAAAGACCACGAACGTAGCTATACCATGGCCTTAATTTCAGAGCGGCGCGCGGCTTCGTTTTTTTTATATCTTATTTCGAAAGATTAAAAAATATGAAAAAATATATCATGAAGAAGGGTATAATTATTGAACTTTTCGTCTAAACGAAGCCACGCGCCGCTCCAATTTTACTCTGTTTAGAAAAACCACGAAGGTAGCTACACCATACCCTTAATTTCAGAGCGACGCGCGGCTTCGTTTTTTTATATGCCATTTCGCAATATTAAAAAATATGAAAAAAATATATTATGAAAGGGGGTATAATTAATGAACTTTTCGTCTAAACTCAGCCGCGCGCCGCTCCAATTTTACTCTGTTTAGAAAGACCACGAAGGTAGCTACCCCATACCCTTAATTTCAGAGCGGCGCGCGGCTTCGTTTTTTTTATATGCTATTTCGAAATATTAAAAAATATGAATAAAATATATTATGGAAGGGGGGTATAATTAATGAACTTTTCTTCTAAACTAAGCCGGGTGCCGCTCCAATTTTACTCGGTTTTGAAAGACCACGAACGTAGCTACACCATGCCTTTAATTTCAGAGCGGCGCGTGGCTTTGTTTTTTTTATATCTTATTTCGAAAGATTAAAAAATATGAAAAAATATATCATGAAGATTGGTATAATTATTGACCTTTTCGTCTAAACTAAGCCGCGCGCCGCTTCAATTTTACTCTGTTTAGAAAGACCACGAAGGTAGCTACACCATACCCTTAATTTCAGAGCAGCGCGCGGCTTCCTTTTTTTATATGCTATTTCGAAATATTAAAAAATATGAAAAAAATATATTATGAAAACGGATATAATTAATGAACTTTTCTTCTAAACTAAGCCGCGCGCCGCTCCAATTTTACTCTGTTTTGAAAGACCACGAACGTAGCTACACCATGCTTTTAATTTCAGAGCGGCGCGTGGCTTCGTTTTTTTTATATCTTATTTCGAAAGATTAAAAAATATGAAAAAATATATCATGAAGAGGGGTATAATTATTGAACTTTTCGTCTAAATTAAGCCGCGCGTCGCTCCAATTTTACTCTGTTTAGAAAGACCACGAAGGTAGCTACACCATGCCCTTCATTTCAGAGCGGCGCGCGGCATCGTTTTCTTTATATGCTATTTCGAAATATTAAAAAATATGAAAAAAATATATTATGAAAATGGGTATAATTAATGAACTTTTCTTCTAAACTAATCCGCGCGCCGCTCCAATTTTACTCTGTTTTGAATGACCACGAACGTAGCTATACCATGCCCTTAATTTCAGAGCGGCGCGCGGCTTCGTTTTTGTTATATCTTATTTCGAATGATTAAAAAATATGAAAAAATATATCATGAAGATGGGTATAATTATTGAACTTTTCGTCTAAACTAAGCCGCGCGCCGCTCCAATTTTACTCTGTTTAGAAAGACCACGAAGGTAGCTACACCATAACCTTAATTTCAGGGCGGCGCGCGGCTTCGTTTTTTTATATGCTATTTCGAAATATTAAGAAATATGAAAAAAATATATTATGAAAGTGGGTATAATTAATGAACTTTTCGTCTAAACTCAGCCGCGCGCCGCTCCAATTTTACTCTGTTTTGAAAGACCACGAAGGTAGCTATACCATGCCTTTAATTTCAGAGCGGTGCGCGGCTTCGTTTTTTTTTATATCTTATTTCGAAAGATTAAAAAATATGAAAAAATATATCATGAAGATGGGTATAATTATTGATCTTTTCGTCTAAACTAAGCCGCGCTCCGCTCCAATTTTACTCTGTTTAGAAAGACCACGAAGGTAGCTACACCATACCCTTAATTTCAGAGCGGCGCGCGGCTTCGTTTTTTTTATATGCTATTTCGAAATTTAATAAATATGAAAAAAAAATATTATGAAAGTGGGTATAATTAATGAACTTTTCGTCTAAACTAAGCCGCGCGCCGCTCCAATTTTACTCTGTTTTGAAAGACCACGAACGTAGCTACAGCTTGCCTTTAATTTCAGAGCGGCGCGCGGCTTCGTTTTTTTTTATATCTTATTTCGAAGTATTAAAAAATATGAAAAAATATATCATGAAGAGGGGTATAATTATTGAACTTTTCGTCTAAACTAAGCCGCGCGCCGCTCCAATTTTACTCTGTTTAGAAAGACCACGAAGGTAGCTACACCATACCCTTAATTTTAGAGCGGCGCGCGGCCTCGTTTTTTTTATATGCTATTTCGAAATATTAAAAAATATGAAAAAATATATTATGAAAGGGGGTATAATTAATGAACTTTTCGTCTAAACTATGCCGCGCGCAGCTACAATTTTACTCTGTTTTGAAAGACCACGAAGGTAGCTACACCATGCTTTTAATTTTAGAGCGGCGCGTGGCTTTGTTTTTTTTTATATCTTATTTCGAAAGATTAAAAAATATGAAAAATATATCATGAAGATGGGTATAATTATTGAACTTTTCGTCTAAACTAAGCCGCGCGCCGCTCCAATTTTACTCTGTTTAGAAAGACCACAAACGTAGCTACACCATACCCTTAATTTCAGAGCGGCGCGCGGCTTCGTTTTTTTTATATGCTATTTCGAAATTTAATAAATATGAAAAAAATATATTATGAAAGTGGGTATAATTAATGAACTTTTCGTCTAAACTAAGCCGCGCGTCGCTCCAATTTTACTCTGTTTTGAAAGACCGCGAACGTAGCTACACCATGCCTTTAATTTCAGAGCGACGCGCGGCTTCGTTTTTTTTATATCTTATTTCGAAAGATTAAAAAATATGAAAAAATATATCATGAAGAGGGGTATAATTATTGAACTTTTCGTCTAAACTAAGCCGCGCGCCGCTCCAATTTTACTCTACCTAGAAAGACCACGAAGGTAGCTACACCATATCTTTAATTTCAGAGCGGCGCGCGGCTTCGTTTTTTTATATGCTATTTCGAAGTATTAAACAATATGAAAAAAATATATTATGAAAGTGGGTATAATTAATGAACTTTTCGTCTAAACTAAGCCGCGCACCGCTCCATTTTTACTCTGTTTCGAAAGACCACGAACGTAGCTACACCATGCCTTTAATTTCAGAGCGGCGCGCGGCTTCGTTTTTTTTATATCTTATTTCGAAAGATTAAAAAATATGAAAAAATATATCATGAAGAGGGGTATAATTATTGAACTTTTCGTCTAAAGGCTGCAGGCCGCCCACCTTGCTCTGCCTAGAGTTATTCACGAAGGTAGCTGGCACATGCCCCACAGAAGATGCGCGGCTTCGTTTTTTTATATGCTATTTCGAAATATTAAAATATGAAAAATATATTATGAAAGGGTAACTTTTCGTCTAGCCTGTTGCGTGCCGCTCCAATTTTGCTCTGCTTTAACATGAACGTATTATGACATGCTCCATCAGAGCGGCGCGGCTTCGTTTTTTTATATCTTATTTCGAAAGATTTAAAAGTATGAAAAAATATATCATGAAGAGGGGTATAATTATTGAACTTTTCGTCTAAACTAAGCCGCGCGCCGCCTGTTTGCCTGTTTGGGTATTATCACGAAGGGGGCTGGTTGTTCATGCCCTGGCTTCAGAGAAGCGGCGCGCGGCTTCGTTTTTTTGATATGCTATTTCGAAATATTAAAAAATATGAAAAAATATATTATGAAAGCGGGTATAATTAATGAACTTTTCGTCTAAACTAAGCCGCGCGCCGCTCCAATTTTACTCTGTTTTGAAAGACCATGAACGTAGCTACACCATGCCTTTAATGTCAGAGCGGCGCGCGGCTTCGTTTTTTTTATATCTTATTTCGAAGGATTAAATAATATGAAAAAATATATCATGAAGCTGCGCGGCGCTCTGAAATTAAGGGCATGGTGTAGCTACGTTCGTGGTCTTTCAAAACAGAGTAAAATTGGAGCGGCGCGCGGCTTAGTTTAAACGAAAAGTTCGTTAATTATACCCCCTTTCTTGATATATTTTTTCATATTTTTTAATATTTCGAAATAGCATATAAAAAAACGAAGCCGCGCGCCGCTCTGAAATTAAGGGTATGGTGTAGCTACCTTCGTGGTCTTTCTAAACAGAGTAAAATTGGAGCGGCGCGCGGCTTAGTTTAGACGAAAAGTTCAATAATTATATCCATCTTCATAATATATTTTTTCATATTTTTTAATCTTTCGAAATAAGATATAAAAAAAACGAAGCCGCGCTCCGCTCTGAAATTAAAGGCATGGTGTAGCTACGTTCGTGGTCTTTCAAAGCAGAGTAAAATTGGAGCGGCGCGCGGCTTAGTTTAGACGAAAAGTTTATTAATTATACCCCTTTTCATAATATATTTTTTTCATATTTTTTAATATTTCGAAATAGCATATAAAAAAAACGAAGCCGCGCGCCGCTCTGAAATTAAGGGTATGGTGTAGCTACCTTCGTGGTCTTTCTAAACAGAGTAAAATTGGAGCGACGCGCGGCTTAGTTTAGACGAAAAGTTCAATAATTATACCCCCTTTCATAATATACTTTTTTCATATTTTTTAATATTTCGAAATAGCATATAAAAAAAACGAAGCCGTGCGCCGCTCTGAAATTAAGGGTATGGTGTACCTACCTTCGTGGTCTTTCTAAACAGAGTAAAATTGGAGCGGCGCGCGGCTTAGTTTAGACGAAAAGTTCAATAATTATACCCCTCTTCATGATTTTTTTTTTTCATATTTTTTAATCTTTCGAAATAAGATATAAAAAAAAGAAGCCGCGCGCCGCTCTGAAATTAAAGGCATGGTGTAGCTACGTTCGTGGTCTTTCAAAACAGAGTAAAATTGGAGCGGCGCGCGGCTTAGTTTAGACGAAAAGTTCATTAATTATACCCCTCTACATGATATGAGACGAATCGACATTTCATGTGTCGAATATCCATTGAATATCCAATATCAAACGAATATCAAACGAACATCAAATGAATATCAAATGAATATCCAACGAATATCCACTGAATATTTTTGAATATTTAACCTTTGTAAACCGAACCTGTGAAATATGAATGCCCAATGTCCAATATCCAATAGCAACCCCACTTCACACGGCTAAACAACACATAAGGCATCCCTACACTGTAAATGTGGCGTATAGGATTTAAACACTATCATGACACGTTTATGTCTAAACGTGTTTAGGAAAGTGTTAAAAATCGATACACATTTTGCTTTTGACACATCACAAATTAAACACGTTGTGAATATAAACACATTCCGCAACACATAAGTATATGACATGTTTAGCATTTAAACACATTTCATGGATCTTAACACATTCCTAAACACATTCCTAAACGCGAATATTTTAGGCGTTTAACTCGGAACACAATCCTTAACACAATAGAGTAGCACAAAGCATGACATGTTTAGCATTTAAACACAAATTGTCGGATATCTTCAACACATTACTAAACGCATGTTTCGTGTGTTTAATTCAAACACACAAACCTAAACGTAATATTGTGTTTACATGGCGTGACAAATTTGCATATTTTGTATTTGGCTTCATTCGTTAGCTGCTTGTCCTAAAGTATGTGAAAATACGCATAGAAGCATTCAAATACATGATTTCATCGTTGAGCTTTAGTTTTGAAATAGTTTTGTGAAGTCGTATAAACATCGACGACGGATTATTTTGTGTGCAGTGTAATACAATCCGCGCAGTAATACAGCACTTGTCTCGTCTGACGTCACACATTTGCGCGCGCGCGAAACGGTCACTTCTGCAAGACGACAGAGTTAGTGGATTTTGAACGGTAAAATGTTGAACAGCAAGGTAAGAATCTTGTCTCATCGATGTTATTTATGACAGAGATGTACAGTTTTATGCCTGTATCACTCATTTTATTAGCCGTTGAAATTGATGCGAGACCACAGGCCCGCAAAACAAAAGTTTTGGGGGGTGTGGGCGGTGGTATTAGGGTGAAGTGTCGAAATATGGGGTCTCTATATATAACCCCATGCTTTATATAAGTCAGACATCATGTCATTTTGCTCACGACCGAGTAGGCATTGACCTGCAATCTTCGAAGGTAAAATGAACAGCTATTTTTCAAGTAAATTTGGCGAACGTGGATTTTTTATCACGATGGTGGACGGGGGGGGGGAGGGGTGTTGCCTTGATGCATTGAACTGTATGGTGCCGCATCATGACTTGGAATGACTGATGACGTTGGGGTGGTGAGGGAGGGGGGGAGTATTTCATCGTAGTCTTTGCTTCATTGTCATTCATAAATGTATTGTTCATTCGGCATGTGTAATTGTTCAGATGTGGGCACTGTCATTGCTCATCATTGTGTATGAAAATTTGGAAAATAATTATATTCGGGAAAAGAAAAAATATTTATATTGCTATTAACAACATCAATTGCGGTGGTGGGGGGGAGGGGGGGTATTTTTTATTTCACCGTAGTCTTTGCTTCATTGTCATTCATAAATGTATTGTTCATTCGGCATGTAATGGCCCAAATTTGGGCACTGTCATTGTGTTCTATGAAAATTTTGGAAATAATTATATTCCGGAAAAAAAGAAAGATATTTATATTTTTATTAACATCAGCAATATCGACGAAGACACCCAAGGACAGACAAACCATGATGGTGACCGGTACACTTGATTTGTTGGATTTCCCTGTACCGTACACATTTTTTTTTCCGGTACACATGTAGTTTATGCTTTTCAGGCACTGAGTTATTACCCGTAGCTGCTTTTCTGTACTGAAGATAAATAAAGGTAGTTTTATAGGAACCACGGTAAGAAGCTTCGGTGAACTTTCTAACAGATAGTGGCGGATTAGTTCTAACAGTTTGAAATAGTTTAGTACGATAGTACATGTATTAACTTTTTCAATTTGCTCTGTTCATTTTCTTACCTGGCAGTGTGACTAATATCACAGGACCTACGAAGGGTAGGCATTAGGACTCCGACGCCAGCTAAACTCTTGGAAATCCCTCTCCCCAACCCCCAGTTGAATCCTGCCTATATAAGGTTGGGCACTGCCCAAGTCAGAATCAGCAGTGATTTTAAATTGTCATCAAGAGTAGGTCAGCTCAGAACTTGCTGGTAACAGTCCCTTAATGCACCTTCATGCCAAAAATCAAGGTTCTAATGGCAACAGTTCTCCTTTTTTGCCGAAATGAGAGCCCAATTCGTAGGAATAAGGACACTGGACCGTGGTCACATTCTGCCAAAATTCTTACAAAGTTGCAGTGTTGGTCGAGGGGGTCAGAATGCATTTGTTCGCTCTGTCAATGACAAACTACTCACTATAGTAAAACTGCCTGCATGCAACTATTTTCAGGATTTTGACTAGAAGACTCCTCTGTACCTGTGGATAGACTATGGGGTGTCTCTATGTTGATATTACAGATCAAACTGAAAAGTGCCGGTTTTCCTTCTGCCACAGGCTTCTGTTGAAGGTTTGTAAATATATGATTTCCTGAGTAGGCGATGCACAAAGTAATAACTCAGTTTGTGGGGGTGGGGGGGGGGGGTGCGTCAAAGCATATAGCCTATTAGGGGATTCAAACATCTCGGAGCGGGGTGGGTTGTGGGGCTGAGGGGGACCTAATTCTTACTTAAATTTACCAACAGCCATTCAAGTGCACCTCTTGCCTCTTGTTGGCAACTTTTAAATCCCACTGTAATTAGTGTTAGAGTACCGGTACATGTATTTTGTGAAAATATTTCATATGATTTATCAAAACTTCAAATGCATGTATAAACAAGTATAGGTCTATCATCTCTGTTCTTTATAAATGTATGGGAGATATAATCACGAAGGATGCGTTCTGGGTCAGTGAAAGTGACAACCCTTTTTGACATTTCTGTTTTACAGTTTCATGCCATATATATTTAGAAAGCTTGAATTACATATATTAATAATCCATTGAGTACAGTAATGGTGTTTCATACTCCCTTGAATAAGTACATTCACATGATTGTAATCAAACAATACTGGTAATATGACACACAATATGATACATGTATGCCTATTTATATAATATATTAATATTTTTATAGAAGGAAGATGCCAGAATCAAAAGTTACGATGTACTGGAACACCTCACTCGAACAGAAGATGGTGTGAAGTATGCAAAGAGTTCCTGCAACACTACAGATTTTATTTGCAGAAAGGATGTAAGTACTGTTAATGAGAAATCTCAACTTCTTTTGTTTTATTTATAACTTTAGAGCCCCAAAGAACCTTATTCATTTGGAGTTAAAAATACTGGCATTCCTTGTCTTCCAGTTCTTTGTATAGCTTGCCCATGCAGCTGTAAAGAATCATGAAACTCTAACTCCACCTGGGAAAGTTGTTGATTGTCAAACCATGCTTTTTCTTTCAATGTTGAGAAAAACAGACAATGACTTCCAAGTATGTATTGCATGGTATGAATTGGTACAAAATTTAAAGAAAAAAGCCTAATTGTGGGGAGGGAAGAGCTCATCAGAAGATAGCAGACATTCATTTTCGTCCCCTGCAGTACTATGACCTAAATAATTTCTATACAAAAGGTCACTTCATCTATTCTCTGTTGAGAATCATTTCTCTGGATCATTGAGTGCATTTCATATCCCATTTCACTAGTTGAGATGTAAAACTCTCAATCTGTGATTGCCGTAGTCCTCGATTTAAGGAGTGCTGATGGTAACCTCTCAACAGGTTACCATGAAATCTACATTGGTAACCTATGGTAACCTATTGCATAATTATTAACCTATTGTCAATTATCAGTCAAAATTATGGGGACCAGAAAATAGGTTACCACTATTTTTCATATGGCAACCTCCAGGCAACCCGAAAACAGGTTACCACCTTAAATTGAGGCCTGTGCCTTATAGTGTAATTTAAATAAGGTATCCTTGTAGGAATGGGTGAGTGAGTAGTAGGGTTTAGCATCGTTTTCAACCTTGTTTCAGTCCTATCACAACTGTGCCTGCATGTACCATAACACGAGAGTGCTCACAGTTCCTATTACCCCGGACACTGATCAGTCCAGCCAGTACAGCATCCTGTCCAAGTATTGACCGAGTTTAACAATGCTTAACTTCGGTGATTCGACAAGAACCGGTGTGTTACCCTTGTAGGATTACTATATTCTGTTGTTAACTGTAAATCTGGTCAATTGTGATGGCCTAATGAATAAGAACATCTGCCCTACAAGCCATGTGTTTTGGGTTCAATCTCAAGCTGCAGGAGTCGAAATTTACACATGTCTGCCTCCCCCTGACAGGTAATTTTATAAAAAGACGGGTAGACAAATAAAATACCTGTCTCCAGTGACAGGTAGCCAATAATTTTTTATTTTTTTATTTTGGTGTTCAAAATATATCTTTGACAAAATTCATTCAAACAGCTGCAAATTAGTGCATGGAAACAAGGTGTCATTAATTTATTGGTAACGTGTAGCTGCTTTGTCGTTAATTGTGACTTACATGTACTCGACAATTTCAACGACCGCTTGTTCAGGTAATTCTTAAAGGTGACGGGTACACTTTTTGATCTGCTGTCTCGTGTGACTGTTAAATTAATTATAATATTTCGGGACTCCTGGGCCGGGTCAGCTTGAAAATTGTAACTTGTTGCTTACTAATTTGGACTTTGTTTTAAGAGGATAGATCAAAGGCTGGGGTCCCTGTGTCAGGATAACATTCAGCCTGAGGGACCGGAAAGGACTACACTGATATTGGGGTCTGTCTGGAACAAAAAATAAATTCTAAAAAAAACTTACCGGTATCAGAGTTTTCTGAATTTGGTTCTATCCCCAAATGCTCATGTGTTTGGTGGGGGGGGGGGATCACGACAAGTCAGTTGGAATTGCTTTTCTATGACAGTCTGACCACCGGGGGGACGGGGGGGGCACCATCATTCATACCCATTCACATCCTGGGGTCAAATTACAATTGTCAATCTTTGGAGACTTCTGTCACTCGGATTTTTATTAACGTTGCTTCTCTGTTGTTTCACAGCTGAAAGAGTCAAGTGGGACTTCAATGCCAAGAGCCTGAGGAGCCATAGTCGTTGATATTAATCACCCTCACAGATGGCTGAACTGTCAACAACAGTTTCAGTGTTGGAAATATCAGCTGGAAGTGAAATCACGGATGCCATGCAGCTCTTGCTCCTAAGTTTAAATGAAGTATTAACTTTGTTGAATTTTTGGCTACAACATACACCTGAAATCGATTGGAACTTTCCTTATAGAACTTGGAACCCAATACATTCTTGAATGAAGGTACAGTGTCTATATAGATTTATTCAGTACTTTGAATGTACATAATTTTTGCCCATGTGCATTCCATGATTTCGGGGGCATTCTGACACCGCGGAAAGGACATGCATTTTCCTATTGTGTGGCCACTATTTCCATCTAAGGAGTAACCACATTGCTAGCTCACTATGTTTGTTCATGGGCATATGATCTTGGGATCGCTTGAGCTTCCGTTCTTGTTACGATGAAAGTTCATTTCACGAAATTCCAATATGAGTGGCGCGGGTGTGATGATCATGGTAGCAGTGCACTAATTGACAATAAAATTCAACTAACTGAGAACTTTACTAGTATTCCTTTCATTTATTGTTAGATTTATTCATTGAGGATTGTGAATATCTAGGAATAAGCAACAATACCTATATCTTACAACTTGTAGTCCATGAAAAATTGTGAATTCATCAGATTGCAGCTATTTTCTCTCCATCAATTTGTGTTTTGCTGTTCCTGGATACTCATCATCTGATTTGTGAATTCTATGGTGTTTCTATTGGATATCACATATCAGCAGGCATCGAAAGGCATATTGGGAATATACCACCGTTGACATCAGAATGAAGGCCAGTTCACTTCCGACATACAATTCCTGAGTCCGAGTGTATTTCACAGCATACCAGCAGGGAGAATATTTTTGTACTGAAACATGTTCACAGACAGGACACAAAATTTGTGTTTAAATCCATGACATGTAATGAATTTAAACATGTGTGCATTTAAACATGTTAAAAAAAGCGGACAAATTTTTTGTCTAGTTTTCTGTTTAGGGTTATGTTTAGCTTTGTGATTAGGGTCTAATCACAATCTTCTTAAACATGTTTAGCTATGTGTTTAGGCTCTAAGCACAATATTTCTAAACGTGTTTAGCTTTGTGTTTATGGTCTAAACACAATATTCCTAAACATGTTAGCATTGTGTTTAGGGTCTAAACACAATATTACTAAACATGTTTAGCTTGTGTTTAGGCTCTAAATACAAACTTTCTAAACATGTTTAGCTATGTATTTACGGTCTAAGCACAATATTTCTAAACATGTTGGAATTTAAACGTGTCAAAAACTATGGACAAAATTTGTGTTTAGATTTATGTTTAGGATCTAAACGCCAAATTTACAGTGTAGGGATGCCTAATTAGATAAAGCATTTGGAAGTTATCGCTTGTGAAGAATTTGAATGAAAACGACGGACATGCACAGAAGATTGGAACAAGACCCAGTGGCGCCACCTTCAGGTGGATCTTGCTGAAACGCAATACCAACCCACGTCTGGTCACAAGGAGTGTATATGCTAACTTTCGAAGGAATCCGACAAAGCTTTTGGAAGTTATCGCCTGTGAAGAATTTGAACAGACATCTACATGTACAGACACAAAGAGAGCAAGACCCATTTTAACTGGAACGGACACGAAGAAGCGCCACCTTCAGGCCGATGTTGCTGAAATGCAGTAGCAACCAGCGTCTTGTCGCAAGATATGCGTATGCCGAATTTCGGGAGAATCCGGCGAAGCGATTGGACGTTACCACTTACGAAAAATGTTAACAGGCGTCCACGGACACAAAGAAGCAAGACCCATTTTGACCCAGTGGCGCCACCTTCAGGCAGATGTTGCTGAAGTGCAATACCAACTGGCGTCTTGTCGCAAGGAATGCGTATGCCGAATTTCGGAACAATCCAACAAAGCGTTAGGAAGTTATCGCTTGCGGAAAATTTGAACAGGCATTCACGGACGTCCACGGATATCCACGGACACAAAGAAGCAAGAAGCGTTGCGGCGGGGGACAATAACCATTTAGCACGCCTATGAAAACATTATTTCTTAATTTGAGTAGGCGTAAACCGGGGCTCTCAATACTTCCACAATGCAATCTCTAATCATTTGACATAATCACCGGATATCTGAAATGTAACTTCTTTCAGTTCATAAACAACCAGAAAAAGATTTTGAGTCATTTCTGATTGGAAAATTTTCTCGACGATATATGAGAGAGGAGAGACACTACATGTAAACCGAAGATTGTCCTGGTTAAGTCTCAGTATTTGGAGGATTTGCACTTGAAATCGACAATGTCTGACTTGTCCAAGTTCGACTGCTTGTGGAATGTGGATTAAGTGGTAGATATCTGATTGGTAAGGTAGTAAGGGATGCGTAAATTATAGGTGAGTGCATGGTGTAGTCGCCCACTAATATGCCAGATTCCTATAACCAGGTATTTGGAATAATAGTAAAAATTCAACCTACCCATCCATAATGTATCTATTGACACGGCTTATAGCGTTGGACACACCCGTTCTCGCCAGATCACCGAAGACAAGCAACGTTGAGCTCTGTCAATACTTGGATGGGTGAACGGGTGCTGTACTGGCTGGGCTGATCATTGTTCAGGGTAATAGGAACTGTGAGCACTCTCGTGTTCTGGCACATGTAGGCACCGTCGTGATATGACTGAAACAGTGTTGAAAACGAGGCTAAACCCTACTACTCACTCACTATTGACATTAATGTTTGCTTTGAATTGAGTGGAAATATTATATCTCATGCAGCAAATGGTATTGTTTTTTTCAGGAAGAATGAGACGTACGTTTACCTGTATTTTGGCCGACTTCGAGTGGAGTCCTTCAGACAAGTAGCTGTCTATAACGTTGAAGATATTTTTGGTAAGTATCCTGAATTAAAAAAATTGATGAATATTGTTTACAGTCTATTTATTTAAGCAATGTTAAATAGTATTAATGAACGAGAGATCCTGAAGGATCTTGGCGCCCACCATTGTCCGATAATTGTAAGCTAATGACAAGAGGATCTATTTGTCCATTGTTACTAAGACGATTGAGTTGTAATTTTGTTTACAGAATTTCGAATCTGAGCGAAAAAGATCGAAAAAGCGACACTGGAAAACACCAAGATATAATCTTTCTAAGTTTCCAGAGTTTCAAGATTTCTAGAAACTGAACTCATGTCGGTTGTTATAGTACAAGAGAAATGAGCAAAGTTAGTCTGAAAGTGAATGTACATGTACGGAGGATCCTTCGTCTTCGTTTTGTAATATTTTTATTTTATTTTTATTTTTTGCACTGGAAGCGAAGAAAAATCTCTTTGACACTTTGGCATACTTAAGATTTATAATTTGGAACGAATGCTAATTCTGTTTTGTTTACTGGACTAGTTTGAGATATCTCTTTTAAGATACCATGCTCGAAAATAGTAAGATGGTACAATACTTAATACTGAAGGGATCCGGTCCGCGCAGTAATGTTGAAACTTCGAATTTGAAAATGTCTGAATCTTGATTATTTCCCTTGGATCGAAACATGCAGTAGTTTACAGTTGTCGAGTTGTGACATTGTGTCACAAGAGTGACGTCCCTTCATGTAGCTGACCTGCCGGCAGATGAAAGGGTGGGGCAGTTCACTTGCAACTGCATGGACTAAAGAAAACTGATTTAAAATTTGACGAAATACATTTTAATTCCGAATTACTTTAACTCCTTGATATGGAAGGTGAATATATGGATATTCTCTATAGTCAATATATAGAATATGCCCCACCGTTTGATCCATCGACTCTTGTGATGTAACGTCACAACTCGGGAATACCGTATTAATTGGATTTTCGAATCGGACCGGAAAAGGTATCTTGCACAACTAGGCCCCATGTGGGACCTGTGTACCAAATTTCAGAAATATCCATGAAATATTTCCTAAGAATTCAAGATAACAGTGTTTCAAGGGGAAATTCAAGATGGCCACCTGGCAGCCATATTGGATTTTCGAATCGGACCAAAACAGGTATCTTGCACAACTGGGCCACAAGGGGAATCTGTGTACCAAATTTGAGGAAGATCCATGCAGTACTTCTTGAGAAATCACGATAACAAAGTTTTATTGGGAAATCCAACATGGGTGCCTGGTGGTCATATTGGATTTTCGAATCGGACCAGTAAAGGTATCTCGCACAACTAGGTGACAAGGGCAACCTGTGTACCAAATTTGATAAAGATCCATGGCGTAGTTCCTGAGAAATCGCAATAACAAAGTTTCATGGGGAAATCCAAGATGGCCGCCTGATGGACATATTGGATTTAGGAATCGAACCAGAAAGGTATGTTGCACAACTGGACCACAAGGGCAACCTGTCTACCACATTTGAGAAAGATCCAGGCAGTACTTCCTGAGAAATCACGACAACAAATTTTCATGGGGAAATCTAAGATGGCCGCCTGGTGGCCATATTGGATTTTCAATTTGAACCGAAAAAGGTATCTTGCACAACTAGATCATAAGGTGAACCTGTGTATCAAATTTGAGAAAGATCCATGCAGTACTTCCTGAGAAATGATGATAAAGTTTCTTGGGGAAATCCAAGATGGCTGCTTGGTGGCCATATTGGATTTTCGAATCAGACCAGAAAAGGTTTCTTGTACAACTAGTCCCCAAGGGGAACCTGTGTACCAAATTTGAAAAAGATCCATGCAGTAGTTCCTGAGAAATCGCGGTAACAATGTTTCATGGGAAAATCCAAGATGGCTGCCTGGTGGCCATATTGGATTTTCGAATCGGACCAGAAAAGGTTTCTTGCACAACTAGACCCCAAGGGGAACCCGTGTGCCAAATTTGAAAAAGATCCATGCAGTAGTTCCTGAGAAATCGCGGTAACAAGTTTCATGGGGAAATCCAAGATGGCTGCCTGGTGGCCATATTGGATTTTCGAATCGGACCAGAAATGGTTTCTTGCACAACTAGACCCCAAGGGGAACCTGGGTACCAAATTTGAAAAAAGATCCATGCAGTAGTTCCTGAGAAATCGCGGTAACAAGGTTTCAGGGGGAAATCCAAGATGGCTGCCTGGTGGCCATATTGGATTTTCGAATCGGACCAGAAAGGTTTCTTGCACAACTAGACCCCAAGGGGAACCTGTGTACCAAATTTGGAAAAGATCCATGCAGTAGTTCCTGAGAAATCGCGGTAACAAGGTTTCATGGGGAAATCCAAGATGGCCGCCTGCTGGCCATATTGGATTTTCGAATCGGACCAGAAAAGGTTTCTTGCACAACTAGACCCCAAGGGGAACCTGTGCACCAAATTTGAAAAAGATCCATGCAGTAGTTCCTGAGAAATCGCGGTAACAAGAATTGTTTACGGACGGACTGACTGACTGACGGACGACGGACCACGGACGAAAAGTGATTTGAACAGCCCACCATCTGGTGATGGTGGGCTAAAAATGTTTTTACAATGTGAATTAATTAATCCACAGTATATTTTCCGTTTTTCCAGCATCTATAGGCGGACAGATGGGACTGTTTCTAGGAGCGAGTATTATAACTCTGGCGGAAATAGGCGACTTTATCGTTCGTAGCTTGTGGAACATGATACAAAAACGCATGTCAAATTCTGTACATATTCAAAGATGATATCATTGTAACTCTTATGCAACCTGATTCGGTTTTAAGATGATCACTTTGAACAGACATGAACCTCGGTTCAATCCAGTGTATGCAGTGTGAGAAACTGAGACATTCTAATTGTTTCTGTAGATGAACGGATGGGATTTCTGGTGTCAAGCACACATTACAACTTACATCTGCAATATGCTCAAGCCAATATTCACATTCATTATGAGAAGCGCCTGACAAATATTATTACATGCTTGTTTGGTTCTATTCCATCAGTACATTACATTATAGTTTTTACCTGTTTCATCAGTACGATGAGATTAATCTACTAGACTAGAAATATTCTATGAGAACAAAAATGTAATCGGTTCAAAATGACACAATTTCGATTGTTATGATCTGTAGTCGGATTGAATATAATGAAAATGTATTTGGTTTTAATTTGAGACTAACTTTGGAATAAAAATAAAGGATGTCCTGTGCTAGTTCACATCATATAATTAGTTAGTTAGTTAGTTAGAGATTGAAAGGCGGCGTCTGTCTGTCGATGTTGAGCAAGGATTCTCTCTTTGGATTTGAAAGAGAAAATCCGAGAGTGGGAACTGTTCTGGATGCTGGAGCTTGAGATATTGTCTCCGTATGGTCTAAATGATAATGTCAAAGGGTTCGGCAATGTTACAAACCGCCATTCAAATATATCCAATATTACCCAGCTACTAAAGCCCTACCAACGGAGACATCGCAGCCATGGTTGGAGAAAGTTTAATAGTGGGTTGATTCACGACCATATCACTTTAAATTATTTAGTCGGTTTAACTCACACACCCAACAGTACACATAGCTTGCGTACAGTCCTGTATGCGTTACCTCTGAGAGTTTATATCATATTGCCAGAGATATACAACAATCCGCGTCTTCAGGAAATATTATACTACCCCCTATCATTAAAGTTTGTCAAGATATAACGTATTTTTAATTTTATCGTCCAGTGAACATAATCGAAACATCTAAAGACCAGATTTTCTTGAAACTCAACTACATGTACGCGGATAAAAGACTGGACATTATTAATTTAGCGCGAATCCTGAATGATGCATAGGTACGCAGCGCGGCCCCAAGCTATTTTAAGTTCGCAGAATCTCCTTGTATTTCATATAGGTATACTAAATCTTAGACATCAAGATATTCGATTACTCTAATGCTATCAAGGAGTAAGACTGGAACTTACACGTCTGGAGGCTACAGTTGTGATTGTGAATCATCGGAATTTATCTATACACCATGCAAGCATGCTGTGACTGATGACCTTGATATAGTGAGTGATGAGGATCTAAGGCACTCCTGACGAATGGACCTACATATAGAGAGCCGAGAAAAATAAACATGAAAGCGGATAAGAAGATAGTTCTGACTGCACTGAAATAGTTTGTTATTGAGTGGTCAAAGCGAGAAAAAATTGAACCTACAGTATTCGTTGACTGGCTAGACCTCACCAAGAACAAGGCCGTTGGAACAATCCGCCATATTGACAACAGTACCCTTCCCCGAGCATAACAAGTACTCAGAAACCTCAATTCTCAATAAGTTCTAGCAAATCTCCAGAGTAAATTTGTCATAGTCTCAGCAGACAAAGCTTCAAATAATATAAAATTCATGTATAAATATTACTCATACCAGGTGATGGTTAAGGAATTGAGTACAAGCACACCATCGCCCAATACTTACTCCCAAACAGCAATTACTCAGGAAGATTTATTTAACAACCAAAAAACGTCTTTTAAGGAAATGGGTATTTGTCTTCCAAGCACTCATAACGATATACCGAAAGTATACTGGACTCGGTTATAAAAAAAAACTCAAGAACAACGAGGCTGCAGGGAACGTCCAAATTGTAAATTAGCGTCTATAACAACTTGGTAACTGTGCAATTATTGAATGTTTTAGCACAGTTGTGTGAAATGTACATGTGTCAAGTGCATGTGTTAATTTGGAGATTCTATTTCACAAGTCGGGCGAGGAAAGAGCTATCTGCTTTCATACAATTCACAATCGAATACCACAAACAAAATAAATTACAAGATGGAATCTCTTTATCAAGTTTACTTGTTGTTTCCACCATGAAATTGATCAATAAAGCGACACAAATAGACATATATCCACGTACCGGTATGTTGCCCAAATCCTGATTCACTGACAGAATCAAACGCGAGACAACATAAACGCGTTCATTGATATTGGCACGATGCCAACTAAAACTAGAGCATCATGCCACTATCAGTGGACCAAATTTTTCAACAAAGGGGAGAAAGGATCTCAGGATTAACCATATTTTGAATAGTGCAATAGAACAGAACTAATTTTCATAGGCGTTTTCAATGGTTATTTCACGCACGGGTAGTTTTGGAAAGGTGAGTTTCAGTGCGCGGACTTTCACAAACTAACCGTGCGTAAAATAACCATTGAGTACACCTATCAAAACATTATTTCTTAATAAATATATTAAATGTACAGGAGAAATAATGTTACCTGTGAATCACCTATTATTCAATCTGACACTGGACACCGGCTATATGCCAGAATCTTGGCTATTAGGAATTATCAAGCCAGTGTATGAAAACAAGGCGAACACAGACGAGCCCGAAAATTGCAGACCTAGTACAATTCTTAGCTGTCTTGGCAAACTATTTACGTCTATTATAAACAACAGGCTGGGAGAGTTCTGTGCGAAAAGAAGTGTGTTAAAGATGTTCACGGACACGTTTGTACGTACAGCATTGTTTCTAACAATATATCCGACATCCCGCTTTTCACACTCAGTTTACGGACTTAGTTTCACACAGAAATAACAACAACAACATGACGGAATGCCAAAATTCCGGGTAAAAGTCGGATTGTAAGGAAACAGATGCATCGTCGCGCAAGTGAAAAGCAAGTGATCGATTTTCTGATTGTCTAGCAACCACTTCGCTGGGGGTCTAATAACACCCCAGCCACCAGTCAGATTTTTGGTCCGGATTCGGGGCCTTCGCGCACATCGCCGAAAGTGACATCATATATAGTAAAATAGATGTTTGCCGATCATTTCGATTACTTTTCAAGTCTGCATAATACCTCTGTTGACCTAGCGTTAAAAAGAATTATCTGGAGATTACTTTCCCTGTTTATCTGGACAGAGCATATGAAAAGTAGTTCGCTCATGTGCAACACAGAAGGAGTTTTCGGCCGGATTCAAACTGAACCGTGCGTTCATTGGTTTTCCCCTATACGTCATAGCAACGTAGTAATGGTCAACTTCCGCTATTGGAGGCAGGGATGGTAAATGAGCCTGCGAAATGGAGCATGCGCTGTGGGGAGAATGATTGTCTAGTTGACGATGAATACGAACTTTTGACAGGGGAGCTCGAATCTTCCCATGAAAATCTACGGTTCGTCAGTCATTCCGTTATTTGGCAAATCCAGACATGGTGACGAGAGATATATGAGATTCCGCGTCCTCATATCCAAACTAAAGGTCGAATTAATAACATCAGTTTTCTCAATCTACCCACACGATTACCCTAATGAAAAGAAGCCATTCTCTTGAAATTTGGGGAGCAGGTCAGTATCAAAGGAACGATAGTTTACACAATATTTTATACGGGAGGCAAGAAAATCACCATTAATTTCTATTAGACCGGACCAATCGTCATACAATGTTCGCACTGTACAGAGTTCACAGTCAGCCACTTCGATGAGATCTTGATACATGTTAAGAACTTGGCCAACTCTGAACACTATGAGCATCTTAAAATGCATGGGTTCATACGGCTCCTAGCCCCGGGTTGAGTGGATCTAGTCCTCGTGTAGAGGCACCAGAATTGTAAATCTAGAAGAAGTGAAAGACCCCTCTATTGTTTCCAGTGTGTGCTTTTCTAGTACGATACTTAACGGATCGGGAAAAGATGACTCCTGTTCTCAGCAGCTGTAGATATCCTGATTTTGTCTGATTCGCTGCTGAGTCGAATCAGTCCAAGGCGATTTTTTACCGAAAGCAACAGTGATAAAATAGCACAACCGTGGAGGCATGGTTTTCAACAAAGGCAGTCCAACCACGATGTTATTTCGAAAGGTACCAATTATCTGAAATGACTGAAAAAAAAAGAGCTTGAAAGTCAATTTGTGTCCGGGAACTGTCAAACTAGAAATTCCCAATGTTAACGATCCATGTACCTAGCATTCTGACTCGTTTGGAACGTCGGTATTACTAACAGAATTATACGGCGACCGTGGGCTTCTAACCGAGCGAAGTTCATCGACAACACGTGCGTAACCTCAACAAACTCTTCCATTGACGAAAACTTGTTCTCCGATGAAAGGTCTACCGGGGATGATCCTCCATCTAAGCTTTTGCTTGGGGTACTCATCTTCAGATATCAAACCCATCTATTTTCTGAACACTGTTCTGAAAACATCAAGTAATGAGAAGTCAGACGGTGTCGATCGGTAGAAGTATAATAGCCATGAAAATGGTGTGCACTGATTTACACTCCCTACAGACAATAATGACACATGTGCACTTCCAGGATTTCGGGGGGAAATTATTTTGTATCCGCATCTCCTAATCCAGTTAATCCAGCACAATCTTAACCGACATCAGACTATTATTCAATACCATCGCAGCCCACTTCTCCATTACCGTACTATCCTGTTTGTACGTATTCTGTACAAAGCGTGTGAAACCCATGGCATGGCCTGCAGAACCCATGGTCTGGCATTGTGGGAAGTTGATGCTGGGTCGACATCGGGCCTTACAGTCTAGTCTTTTGTGTTAAATGCCGTCATTTTCATCTGACGACGATACAACTCACTAATCCCCAGTGTGCGAGTTGTCACAGCGACACAGCTCACCAATTGCCAATATACGAGTTGTCAGAGCATTTCCATTATAGCTCTCTACATTTGTATCTAATAGCTCTTATGCCGGTGCTAGGGGCCGTGTGATCATATCATCCAAGTTGCCACATGAACAGGAACAATAAAAGCGTACCTGAGATACAACACATATCACGGATCGTTAGATTCTTGGTATGTGCTTTAGAATAGGTTAACCAGAAGACTATACTGTGGAGTCATGTGGCTCTGTCAGTATGTCGGCACCTCTTCCCACTTCCCTTATATGCGTTGTAATTGCCAGGTATCTCAGCAATCTTGGTCCCCCAGCTGTACAGTAGTGAACTGTAGTCTAATAATGGTTTATTTTTCCTATTGATGTCTCGCAGACATCAAAGACTGAAGTTGGGGTTTTGGAATGTTCACAGTTTTATGGAAGAGTCGTTTCAGGATCCATTGTTTATTCAACTGGTTAATGCTGTTCAGGTTATGTGTTTTGTTATTTCATTCCAAAGCGGATAACTTCCCTATTGGTGGGTATAAGAATCGTGTTCCCTATTACAGATAGAAACACGAAGGTGCATGGGCGTAATTCCGGTGGAATTTGTGTTTATGTGGAATCGGATATCACACAAAGGGCGAGGAAACTCACCCGTCCCCCCTCCCCACCTTCTAAGCATCCGGGCATTATGTGGATCAAATTCAGTAAATTATTCTTCAATCAATATATATATATATCATGTTAAGCGCAAGGGTAATGTGCCTGAAACCATGTTTAGTCTTCTTTCGAAATATATCTTATTCTACAGTCATTCTGGAGAAATCATGGTCACGGGATACTTCAATGCACGTACCAATACATTTAAAGAGTTTGTCTCATATCCCGTTGTTAGACGATATCTATTCACCCGATGTTCCACTATTGAGAAATAATTTAGACATTATGTCAGCTGATTACAGTGGTAAATTACTTTTGGAACGTGTCAGCAATATCAAATAAATTTTTTAGCGGACGGATACTTAGTGACACTGATACTGAGGTTTAAAGCGGGCGATTTCTCATTATTTTAAAATCATTGTATGTTAGCCTGTGATATCAATGTTACAATCTGTCCAAAAAACTCATACAGCCATGAAATACAATCCCTCCCAAACCGCTATATTTGGATGCTGATTGGAAACAAACAACTTTGGATTCACCGAGAAGCCTAAAAACTTTCGAAAATTCTGTATCTAATTCTGTAGAAATGTAACCGCAAAAAAGCGAAAAATATACCGTGGTTCAACCGTTCATGCAATGATATCAGGTTACTGTAACACAGGTATTAAAAAACACAGACAACACACTGCGTCATCCATTTTATACTTCGTTCTTTGCAGATATGGATGTATGCTGTCTCAGTCTAGAAGGGATTATAATACAGCCATTCTTCTCTAAGTTGATTGTCTCAACGACCTAAAGCAACTTTGAAATCTATTTTAGAAGCTCACACAGAATGCATATCTTCTAACGACGTGTCTAATCATGGTGATTTCATCAAAAAAATATCATAAAGCAAAAATGTGGAAGACCTTGAATTCTTCAAACTTCAGTCTGAACGAATAAAATTAGAATCTAATAATATAAACACTGATCTTTTTGACAGTCGCATATGAATATAAGGAATTAACCCTATCTGGCCTGGGCGATTTGGGGTGTACCGCAGGCTGGGAAACGGGGAAAGTGCCTCCCCCTATATATTTTCGCTATCGCTAAGGCTAGAGAGCTGAAACTTAGCACACTATATCTTTGGATCAAGCTATACAAGAAAGTGTAAAAAATCAAAGATGGCCGCCATAATGACGTCACGTTTGTGGACGATTTTTCGGTCAAATTATTTTTTTTCTTTTTGCTTCGTAAAAACTGCATGATAAATTAGTAAAAAATAATCTGATATGAAATAAAATAAGTTTTACACACCTTTTCATACAGAAAAGGAAATTTTTTGAAAAGAAATATGACGAAAACATCACTTTTCTGGTACCCCACATGGCCGCCATTTTGAATTTTCCAATGATCCTCTGCTCGGGGGGTCATGCAAATAGGCTCAAAATGACCCCGATATGATAATCTAAAAAGTCAAGGAGTTTCAGCTCTCAATTTGTTGTCGTTCCGGAGATAGAAGAAAAAACCAACAGGGGTGCAGAAAGTGCCCCCCCCAGCCCAGGTAGGATTAATAAAGCTTCCAAAAGCCTTAAACTTGGCAAGAGTGCAGCCGAGGATGATATAATTAATGAAGTTCTCAAGTATGGTGTACCCGGTTTCCCTTCAGACTGTGATAAGGGTCTTGTCATTCCCTCTGCTCAAAAAGGACAAGTGTTGGTATCGAACTATAGGTGTATCACTCTTATGAGCAATTTAGGCAAAATGTTCTATAAAATAATGTTGAATAGACATTAAACATACTGTACTGTAAAGAGATCATTCATCAAAATCAAATTGATTTTACGGAAAGTTGTCGCACAATCTAACCCTCAAAAATATTATTGACTATGAGATGTCCGCTAAAAGAAAATTGTAAGGGAGTTATTGATCTGAGCGTAGCCTTTGACACGGTCTGGAATGATGGCTGTCGGGGAGGGAAATGTTCTCTCTCCCTTATACTCTTTCATAACTCAATGACTTTTTTACCGATATCCAAAATGATTCTCTTGGTAAACGGTGTCTCAATGACTCATCAGTTGTCAACATACTATGCCATGCAGATGACATGGTCATTCTATCATCTACACCTGAAGATTTACAGAGTCAGCTCGACAGGCTTAATTTTTCGAAGCTTTTGTGACAAATCGAAACTTTCAGTTTATGCTGATAAATCGCAAATTATAGTCAACAAACATTTGACATACTTGGGCATAGTACTAAAATTACAACACATATAAGGGAAGTGGGAAGAGGTGCCGACATACTGACAGAGCCACATGACTTCACAGTATAGTCTTCTGGTTAACCTATTCTAAAGCACATACCAAGAATCTACCGATTCGTGATATGTGTTGTAACTCCGGTACGCTTTTATTGTACCTGTTCATGTGGCAACTTGGATGACATAACCACACGGCCCCTAGCACTTTTATCTGGCCATTGAAAATCTTCGAATAAAAGTTGAAAATTGAAACAATTACTTGATCATGACTTAGAGTGTATATTGTTTGAAAGAATGTTTTATTCTATCATAAAGCCAGTCCTACTGTGTGGTTTTGAGGTCTGCAAAACTGCTTTATTATGCATTTGAACATTTGGACTTGAAATTCATGAAAGAGTTACTCGGTCTTCACAGAGAAAGTGTAACAAATGCATGAGTGGCGGAATTGGGTACACTCCCCCTAAAATTTGATAACTTAAAACGTATACTCCAGTTTCGGGCTCACATATTGGAAAATCAGGACCCTCTGGTGTTTGAGATATATTCTAATACTTTGACCTGTAGCATCTGGACTGCATTTCTTCGTAGGTTCTTGAATTCCTATGGACTTGGCTACTTGTTTTAAACAATGTAATATTATGGAACTTGATATAGAAAATGTTTTACGTCGATTTAAAGAATTGAAACTCAAAAATGCTTGCCTATATAGTAGCTTCCTTTAGATGAACTTATATTGATATTCTGACTAGCAGAAAAATGAGAAGTACTTTATGTGATTTTCCAATTTCTTGCTGATTACGAAAGATTAAGCAGAAATAAGGTAATGTAAGTAGCTCTATGAACCGTGCACCTTCTCGGAACATGCGGTTTCTCGTCCAAACACACACTCGTTCTGGCTGTCATCAACCAGAAATGAAAAGTAGACACTTCAAAATATGAGAATCATCCAAAAACCCTTGGTCATTCAAATCGATAAATAAAGCGCTAGTAAATTCATATGGAAGGCATTATTTTATTATTTTTCATGTGATAGATTTGAAAATGATTATCAGACGATATACATTCATGTAACCCGAAAGCACACAAAATTGATTTCACCATTCTCAATATTCCGATATTTGAAGAGTTATATTTGTGTCGATCTGTATTTACCATCCCATTATTCAATCCTTTTGACATAATATCGAACTGGTTGATTACATTATACAAGAGCATGAAAACACACAATAAATCGAAGACACGCAAATATACACGCCAATGTAAATCAGTTTTTCATTATGCGACTGCAAAACGCTTCACTCCACTTCTATGAATCCACATGAATTGTAGGGAAAATACTGATCAGAGGGATCAACTTACTAGACTGAAACTTTGCACGCAAATTTGTCGTGCTCTGTGAATTAATAATCCAATATTTATATACACAACCCTCAAGAACTTAGCGTCTGCCCACGACATAACACGCAGGCAATACAACACACACGGTATCAGCGATTATTTTTGCATTTACTCTGATTTTCTTCATAAATGAGAAAGTAAATCAATAAAATTGCCTTGGGTGCCTTCCAAGATTTCACGTGGGAACCTTGGAGTCACAAGCTGGGGAACACGTCACCAACGGCAGTTGTGCACTGGCAATACCTGGAACATCATTACTAGTCATGCTTCTTCTGAGAAAATATCGCTTTGGCATAACTACAATACCAGTCGTAATTATTAGGAGTGTCGAATCACATTCGTGATCCCATTACCTCTCCGAGAGAGACGCCTATAGGTGACCTTCCCTTAATGACACCAATGGGATCGTTCTTCAGCGCATGCTTATTGTAAACGCGGTTGGTCTCTGGCCACGGCGAAGCACACTGCAATGCCGCCCGTTCATTGGCTGTTATTTTGAACAGACGTTCCATTAAATAGTCGCACAGTGGTATAGGGTATCCAGACCCAGATATGGAGGATGTAATCGACACAATCAGTAGCTACCCCAGAAGCTTCATGCCGATAGAGTTTACGTTGTGATATAGACATTTAAGAACGAAAATTAAGATCCGTCATCTGTCCGTCTTGATCTCCTATCATGCTGATGGCCAACGTTAAGCTAGGTCAATACTTGGTTGGGTGACCGAGTGCTGTACTGGCTGGGCTGATCAGTGTCCAGGGTAATAGGAACTTTGAGCACGCTCGTGTTCTGGCACATGTATGCTTCGTCGTAATATGAGTGAAACAAGGTTAAAAACGACGTTAAACCCTACTACTCATGCATATCACTGTGAACAAGCTGTGGTGACAAAGTGCCAAAAAATCACCAGTAACTTGCTCGCTTTTCCTACTGATCTTGTTTCGACGCAATCGATGATTTCAAGAAAACGTCACCACTAGCGGTATTGTGCGTTCCGTTTTGACATTAACCCATACTGCTGATTTTCCTTAATGTCACCAGTGTTATCGTTCCCTTAAACTGATTATACTGGTGACGTTTGTAAAAATCAGCGTTTAGATGCCCCAAATGTGTTTCCGTTAGTGGTGACAAATAAAGAAATCACCGATTATATCTGGGCGGTCGAACTTTGATGTCAAGACCCGAGGCAGTGGTAGAGATAAATGTTTGTGAGGCAGGACGGGTGTGTCTCTTATCGCATTATCGGTGACGCGCAGACAACAGCGAGGTTTAACTATCCATATCTACTGTTAATCACCAAATATGAGCGGAACTCAGCACGAAGGGCTCAAACGTCCAGCTGTAGGTCTGATCTGTTTTGCCGAGTAAAGGTGTTCTAGGATGTAATCAGCTCAAGTTACTTTTAATACGAGAGAAAACTTGATGTGGAGCACAGTATGGCCCTTCTATTCAAGGCATTCTAAATGTTTTTTATTGGACTTCATCTTAAGACATCTTAGTTTCATCTTAAGACTTACCATAATTCTATGCTAAGTTTTCAAAGTTTTTTTTTATTCTAAATCGAATCGTAGTAGATTGATATCTCAAACAGATTTGGTGTCTATAAATGTCGCGAACACACACCCAGTTGTACGGGCAGATATGGAATAAGTGTATGTGTCATAATTAATGAGGTGTCGAAGGTATTAATACTGGGGATATTACAGGAACGTTCCATTCAACGCATACCTGCATACCGTGGCATTTTCAAATTAACGGCGGTATATCTTCCCAATGATATAACTCAGCATATTGGTGTGGGGTGATGAGATGGGGTATGCGGGAAGGGGAATGACTGGGGGAAGTTACGCTGCTTCTTCTCATTTTAGCCCATCGAGTCAATGATACATTGTGAATTTATTATATCAGGGTGAGGTTAGTTATCTAATCTAATCTTTTCATCATTATCCTATGTCGATAATTATCCAGATTGCTTTTCATGATAAAATTACATGTATTTTTGCATGAATACCACATATCTTCTATACGCGCGGCTCAGTAGATGTTTTCCTTGGTAAACTTACATTCCCAAGACAAATGAAATTAGTCCTAAATAAATGCAGCAGCAGGCGCATTTGACGCGTGACTCCAGGCTTGAATTTGCGGTTCATACTTTTGCACTCCCTCCAATGCATACAACAAAGGATATAGTTTTTATAAATGAAACCTGGACCACATTTGTAATTTTAACCCCAAGTTGCCAGAACTATAATCAGTGTAACATAATAGTACCTTCTGTGATAATATGATGCATGTTGAATATTCCCCCAAATTAAACCAGTTATAAATTGAACTGCAACAGGCTGTAGGCCTCGGGAAGAGATCAGATACATATTTCGCTGCTATCTGGTAAAATATGTTGTCCAGTGATTATCTTCAATTATAATTAAATATATACATATCACCAGCTTGGTGCGCGGGCATTTCCCTTTCAGACATTTTCCCCTGCGGACATTTCCTCTCTTAGGACATTTCCCCCTCTCTGTACATTCTTGTACTTTGAACTCGTACGAATGTGCACCAAGGTTGAAATATTGAAAAAAAAACAATTTTGATTTTTTTTTTTCTGTTTCCTATTTTTTGTTATTATTATTTTCTATAATTTGGCGTGATTAAACAATAGTATAAGTTAATAACTCTTGCATAACGTGTTCGCGTTAATTAACTATTTAGTGATAATGCATATCTCGATTATAGTATAATTTTCTGTCTATATTTTGCACCATTGAATAATAGCACATGATATGCATGCAAGTTAACAGATTACTCATCTAATATCAACTACAGCTTGAGTCAGGATAATAAAGGTGCAAGGTTAGTTAAGTAGTACTTTAATCGGTGGTTTTAAAGACAAACAAAACAACGAATTTCCTTCTGAATGGTCAGGGAGCGCCGCCACATATTAACTAAAATATTGTACCCAATACTTGATCCTATATACTTAAAACTCATTCCCTCGAATTCCTAACCTGAAATGCCTTCACCAAGATTTTACTTTTTGTAACCTGTTGTATTTTTGTTAATTTGGTTCTTACACTAAATGCATCCAAGTCCGAAATTCTGGACGTTAATATCCCCAATGTCACACTCTTATCCGTAAAATCCCTACGCTATTGGAACATCTCACTTAAAAAACTTGAGGAAAAACGAACTCAACAAACAGCCAACTCTGGTCTTCTATAGCCAGAAAATCACATGACTCTGTCATTCAAAACACTTTTATAACTGACTATCGTTCAGTGAGAAACGGGGAAATACCGTTCGTCCTGCGTCATTACTTTGTTCATTATTATCAGATTTAAGTTTCACCTCCAGTCGAAACACTTTCCTTATTGGCGTATTTGACTTGGAATGCAGCATGCTCCCTGATGCGCAACTGTGTGCCATCAGTTCGTGTTGTATCTGAATAGGACTTTCCAGATTCCGTTGTGAACAAGAATCATTGGGCCTTCTTCTAAATAAAATGCGAATAGAATTAGCACTTAATGAAACTGTGAATTCCGTCAAATTGTGACAAATGCAATCGACCAATCACTTAATGTTACAGAATAAGGCAATCAAAATATATCTGCAATGGGTAAACGGAATATTTACAGTATACATACTCCGGGTGAATGATGGTTTTAAAGCTTTATATATACGTTTGCATCTTTTCAAAATATTTTAGGAATGTAAAGACAACGGGAAATATATTGTCTGACCTACTGAAGAGGCGTCTTACTCTTATCGCATGGGACTTGCCGCCAGAGGGGAAATCAAGCCGCGGATTACCAGTCCGTCAATTATGTACAGGCTCACGCTGGTTTACAGTCTCGCATATGTGATTAGTAATGGTAAATCTCATAATTACTTCACGAATAATACCCAGCCCACAGTAACCTATCGCAGTCTGTTTGTTATGGTCCCTACACTTAAAAAGAGAGATATTAAATATCGCTGAACGCGGGCAGAAATTAAATTCGAACTTAGATGTCACACCGGCTTCGTTGGTGCATGAAGCTAAAATAGATGGAGGCACGACTGTCTCGGGCGAGGTGCCCTGGCCAGCAGTACCGCCCGCCTTTGTATACGGAAGTGAATCATCTAACCTGCGCATTTATAATAAGTTTGAATTACCAGATACAAATTATGCGCAAAGCAAATATTAGGAAATGTGAAGTGATGCGGATTATGGTGATAGTCTTATAATGTATGGGCGACACAAATTTCCCTAATTACATCGTGTTGAAAACTGACTATCATTTTTACCATTTTCGAACATTTTAATCCATTTCGGTAATTTCCGCCTTTCCAAACTTTACAAAAATGTGCAAGGAAGTTCATATTCGCAATGGTAACGCGTGGTCAAAACGGCATGAGGGAGCAGTCGCTCGTTCGAATATAATCCACAAGTAAATAAATGGAAAAATCCCCATTTAAAATACATTAGGAATTTTGTCAAAATGTGAAAATTGGTCATTTTCAAGACAAAATAAATTCAATTTCCGCATTTCAAACCTCTGAAACAATGAATCTGCCTATAAGGGAGAATAGATTTTTCTAAGCCATCAGTTACCATATTAAGGAGCAATTAACAGGAAAGCGAACAAATTGGTTTAGGTGAATGCTAGTTTGGCGTTTTCTTCTCTTCAGGTGCCATATTAAGGCTATTAGCTTATTGGCACTTAATCAGCAATACCCCCTGTGGGATAATCTCCGAGTAATCGTCAGGCCCTAATCAACAAATGCCTGAGCCATTCCCCAACAACGTCTCATTATGAACAGCTATATGCCAGTTCATCCATTACTAGCTGAGACGCCCTTGCAAACTGTCTAAATGCAATAAGTAAATTAAAAAAATAAATATAAATAAAACAATATATCGATATGCACTGTTGGATACCACGCATGGCTGGGTTCATGGCGATTTTGTTTCTTTATTTTATTTACACATGCAGTGGTCATTTCAATACATGTTTATACGTTCAACTGTTCAATATAATGAACAATTTTATATTTAGTTATGAACAGGAAGGAAATAATTAACACATCTTTACCATCCTTGAATATGGTTTTATTCTGTCATGTGATATTTTCTCGAATATCGATTATAAAGCTAAATATTATGAACATATAATGGACACTGACGGACGAAATTGTACATAGTCGCTTCTTTTTCTCTTCTATTTATATCTCCCTCCGCTCTCTCCTTGTTATTTATTTATTATTTATTTATTTTAAAATATAGCGCTTGTAAACATCTTGAATGAACTAAGAAACCTCCATGGTGATATTACCAACAGCGGGAGGTTGAGTGTCAATTCACATTCACAATACACTATCTCTTTAAGTGGTCGCGATAATGTTACTATGGCGCATGCGCGTAAAACCGATAGTTGGCGAGCAAGATCTAGCCTGTCTTTTCTAATCCGGTGGGATCCCGCTGAGGCGGTCACGCACATAGTACACTTTGATCTGACGAAGGTGTGACTCCATTTATTTTAGCTTCATGTCAAAACTGAACGTTGACCGCTGCTCCCGTTCCTGTTCCGCTGGCCTCAGAAATTGGTCGCCCGTAAAGATTGCGGACCATCCGTATGATACAGGCTGAGGCGTGAACACTGTGTTGTTCACAAAACGATGCCCCCAAGATGGATTCGGGACGGGGTTGTAAACCCGCGACCATGATGATGGTACAGGTTCAACAGTATGCATTGCCATGACACCTGTATGGCATTGGCTCAATCTGTAACCATTTCGGTCATCTATACGGAGTAAGACTGACCCTGGGATCGTGTGTATCCATTTCAGACTACTTTCGGCAACTGCTAGAGGGAATTTTCATAAATTAATACCACGTGACTTCGTCAGCCAATCAGCTAAAGTCTACCGACGTAACCCCAACGTAACCCGCCATTTTCGAGTCATGTGATGATCTACTTCTTCAAAATTACAGATCTACCACACCTCTTAGATGATACGAAAGTTATTCATACCTATATATTTTGTAAGCCCAGGCAATATCTGTTTCCGGGGTATGTATGAAAACCTGTAATTTATCAGAGTTTTCGACAACCTGTAACCATCTCGGTCATCTATACGCGGTAAGACTGACCCTGGGATCGTGTGTATCCATTTACAGCCTACTTTCGGCAAGTGCGAGAGGGAATTTCCAGAAATCCATACCACGTGACTTCGTCAGCCAATCAGCTAAAGTCTACCGACGTAACCCCAACGTAACTCGCCATTTTCGAATCATGTGATGCCCTACTTGTTGAAAATTACAGATCTACCACACCTCTTGGGTGATACGAAAGTTATTCATACCTATATATTTTGTAAGCCTAGCCTATATCTGTTTCCGAAGTGGTTTGAAAATCTGTAATTTCTCAGATTTCTCGAGTCTGTTCTCTGCCGGATGAAGGCCGAACAGAATCCCGTAATATACCGGATATCGCTCCGCAATAATGGAGACTCACGATTCGCAAGCTATCTTATGGATGGCGAAGTGTACGCAAATGAGTTTTCGAGTCTGTTCTCCGCCGGATGAAGCCCAAACAGAATCCGGTAAAACACCGGATATCGTTCCGCGATAATGGAGACACACGATTCGTAAGCCATCTTATGGATGGCGAAGTGTACGCAAATGGCATTGCCTGAACATATCCAGATTCTCATCTGGTATATACTGTAAATTAGAATACATAACTAGGGTATTCTTGTAGTATGGACGAAAGCAAGCGTATACGTGTTGATATTGCCAAGACGCGAAATTATTGCCTACTCACACGTCTGTGGGTTAACTTCTGTTTATATTTTGGTGTAATTATGATGTGTATCTAGTGTGCTGGCAGATATAATTGCTAAAACAGCATTGTTGCACTGATGCCACAGATTGTTTTTACACTATTAAACGTTTTGGAGATTGCAACCTGGAGTCGGAAATCCCACAGGATTATGACACGGCCAGGTTGAAGCCTGGGAGGGGATGTGTCGGAGATTTTCCTCTCCGTCCCATCCCCTTCGGATGTCATCGTTACCCCCAAGAGTAGGCTGTGACATCACGCACTAAATATACAAAGGAGATGGTATTGTAAGGCGGGGTTTTTGCCCACAGCCAGCCGACTCATAGGAATGTACATTTCTTCTCTCCATCTGTCAGTCGCAATGCAATGTACAGCTTGTCGTCGGCGGCAACTGTCAATCAACGGACTGAATGTTACGGTGAATCATGATGGCTTCACATATTTTTGATACCAAGCGTTATTATTTCGTCACGTTGCAGTCGATTTTACATGCACATATTGGAGAATAAATATACAATCTAGGCGAATATATTTCCGCTGTAACAGCTAGCGACTTATCGTTCGATTTCAACGTTTGACTAGTCCGTAATGTCCACACGGTATCTTGTCACCGGTAAACAATATTTATTTCACTTTTAATTGGTTCATAATGATAGACTGAAATCTTATTTCAGATATACTGAATGTAAATTCTTTTTTACAAAAATGAGAAAAATTGAAATAACTTGTCGAAGTCACACATGTTGCCACCTGGAATTCAAAGAAAATTTCGAGGCGCTGGTGATCCAACGTGCGTATCCACTACACCACGACATACTAACAACTGTAACCGGCTATTTTGTCACTTTAATCTACTTACAAAAACTTCAAACGTTATGAATCATGACTTTTCATTTTTCAGTATGAAGGACTCCTTGGACCAAAAAGATCTTCCAGCAGTGGGGATTTAATACTACAACACAACACCGGGTTAAATGGCGTTTTGGTCCAAGGGGTCCTTCACTTCCAAATGCGTGTCTAAAGGACTCGATTTGGACCATTTTTTCACGAAATAGCACAAGCTGCAGATTTCAGTTTCATATGATAACTATAATCATAACGCAATCACACTAAAACTTTCACATATTGTGCACTGATACTTTCTCTTGCCGTTACATTAAAACATAAGTATTTTTAGGACATTCTATTTTTTCGATTTCAACCGCACCACGTATAGGCCAAAATCCCGCCTTATCGTACCATCACCTTTCCTGCTAGTGCAAGCTAAAATAATGTAAATGATATTTTTGCTTCAAACAGCATGTACAGGCCTATGTCCCCCCCTGGACGGATGTTCCAAACAACGATACACCCATGGTAAACTTTCATGATTAATGCATTGCTTGACATATCCGTTTTCAAGTATTAGCAGATTTTTTAATCAACAGACCGATAATAGTTTCCATTAATACGAACCAAATGTACATGCGGAGCTATTTGCTAGAGGACGAATGATTTAGTAGCCATAGTTTGTGTTTTTACCTCCGTCGATCAGACGGAGGTCTAGGAGCGCAACGTGATATCTCCCGCCAAATAATTGTCATATTATGACCCACGACTCGTGTGATTTCCAATACGGATTGCTATGGTTCCCGACGAAATTTTGAAAAGTTTCTGGACACAATTGAATGCTTACGTCACAAAAGGTGTGTATCCTTTGCAGTGCTTCCACCGGGTCTCTTAATTCGAGGGTACTAAATTCGCGCGTGTACTTATCGCTTCGCGCTGGTACAGATGGCCGGTATGCGACGAAGACAAACCTGCGCTTTCATAAAAAGTAAATTTTCACGAAAGAAAAACTCGCATTCCGGATAGTATAATTGGAAACTTCCATGAGAATCTCTGAATCGGCAAAAAGATAAAGGACGAGTGTCATTCACCAGGATGCGAGTCGGAAGTGAGAAGTCAAATTCAAAGTCAGAGGTCAAAAACGTAAAACTCCGAAGAACTCTCCCGGCTTTTTCTTTTCTTTTTTTTTTTGAGTTGGGGGGGGGGGGAGATAGCGACTGGAAAAATATATCTTCCCATGCTTCAATCGTTATCTGTGAATCCGATCAACAACCTAGCCGGATAATCTGTCAAAAATTATCCGTCGTCTGGGTAAGGTTGAAGGGTCATCGGAAGCTCGGACTGTGATACAGGCAAAAACTGTTGTTGTTGTAGTCTGGAAAAATAACTCTGCCTCACGAGGCGCTCTCTCGGCTTTTTCTTTTCCTTTTTTTTGAAGATGGGGGGGGGGGGAGATAGCGACTGGAAAAATATATCTTCCCATGATACTTCAATCGTGATCTCATGAATTCCACGGAAAAAACGGACATTGCTAAACAGCCCTTTTTCGCATAAAATTCACTCCACATTCTGTCGTAGACCCTATATTAGCATGCTGTTTGTTCTACATGTATTCGCTTCCTATGATCTCCGGGAACACGCCAATAATAGAGAAGATGTGTTTTAATAGCGAAATATTTTTCCCGCAATTTTTGAACATGAAGAACTCGGGAAATTCTAAATTGTCAAAGAAGAAAAATTGCACTTTACTGAAAACTATACTATTTCGAAACATCTGCAGAAAAGATATGCATGTGGCGGGAGCTGTATACAGTGTTTGGGGGAGTTCCGAATCACGGAGAGTTGTGGATCACTTTCCTAATTAATGCCTGATATTTCTTGAAGTAAAGTATCTGATTAAAACTTTTTAGGTTTATTGGAACGTCTGTTTCGTGGACTGAAATGAATGTCAAACAACGGACCTGGATTGTTTCTTTTCCGGTCAATTCGGTAACGTAATACTTCTGGTACTGTACAATAACAAATTGCCACAGAGTCGAAAAACACGTGCGATTTTTCCAGTAGTGAATCTGCGCGAAATAAGGTGGGTTTAGGCGGTATATTCAGTATTTATTTAAATGACAGAATCTTGCTAAATGGCCAAACAAAATATCTAGTGATTTGCGATAAATGTTAACTGACCAGCATTGTAATATAATGGCGCTATAGAGATGTCAATTCCGAATCAACGAAATAAGCGCCGTTCATAACTTGAAATCGGTGAATAAGGGACCGTCTCACAACTAATACAACAGGTGTACACCGACTTTAAGGAAGATTGGTCAATCCATGGCATTGTCAAAAAAAAAAAAAAAAAATGAATCAATGACAATATCCTTGTAACCGGAACTATGTACGCGAATCATTCCAAACCTTGGTGAACAAATCATTTTTTCGATATTACATCATTATATTCAATAATTTCAGACATATCTACTCCAATATAGAAAGTTTTATATAAATAAAATTGTTCATCACTGAGCGAGGTTTCTACGAGTTCAATAACTGGATGTCCCTTTATTAACACTATCTGGTCTGGAAGATTTGGGGTGTATCGCAGGTGAGGGGTGGGGGGGAGGGAGTCAACCCATATATTTTCGCTATCCATAGGGCTAGAGCGCTGCAACATAACACACAGTATGTTCTGTTCAAGCTCTACCTGAAAGAGTAACAAAGCTTAAGATGAACGCTATGATGACGTCGAGTAACGTCATCTCGTCAGCCATTTGTCGACTATTTTTTGGACCGATTTTTCGAAATTCTAATTTTCCGATTTTTCTTTCATAAACTACCAAATAAAGTAGAGAATAACTACTTTTGCCCAATAAAATACTTTCTAGTACTTTTAGGCCAGAAAAATTCGAAGAAATGGACAGAACTGGTTGGAAAAAAACGAATTTCTGAGATACCACACGGCCGCCTTTTGAATTTAGCCATGATCCTCTGCTCGGCCAAGTCCTAAAATGACTCCAATATGATAAGCTTTAAAGTCACGAAGTTCCCGCTTCCTCTGTTTTGTCGTTATGGAGCAGTACAGGAAAGTTCGGTCCATACTCCATGTAAGGGAGCACGAGATTGGGACATTAATTACCGCTCTTTGTAAGACGACAGTGTAAAAACGACACTTTTAAAGATATGTATATTATGTAGTTTGTCTCGATAGGGGCATTACCCCCTTCCATAAGACGACAGTGTTAAAACGACACATGTAAGGTACATGTACCAGGACTATTCTCCTCCCAGGGATTTTCTATAACGACACTCTAAAACGACACTTTCACTGAATCATCTAAGTACAGCCATGCTTAGAAATATTGTCAGGGCCATTCTTTCTTGTAAGATGAGAACCAGTCTAAAAACGACACTTTGAAGGCGATGTATATTTTTAAAGCGACAGTCTAAAAGCGACACTTCATCAGATATGTCTATTTCATAAAGCGACAGTCTATAAACGACACTTCATCAGATATTTATATTTCATAAAGCAAGTCTAAAAATGATATTATTTATGTATACTTTCCATGATGGCACAGTGTATGGACACTCATCTTGAAAGATGACAGTTTGAAAGATATGTATATTATGTAGTTTCTCTCGACAGGGGCATTACCCCCTTCCTCATAAGACGACAGTGTTAAAACGACACATGTGAGGTACCAGGACTATTCTCCTTCCACAACGATTTTCTAGAACGACACTGTAAAACGACACTTTCACTGAATCATCTAAGAACAGCCATGCTTAGAAATATGGTCAGGGCCATTCTTCCTTGTAAGATGATGACAGTCTAAAAATGACACTTTGAAAGCGATGTATATTTTTTAAAGCGTCATCAGATATTTATATTTCATAAAGCAAGTCTAAAAATGATATTATTTATGTATACTTTCCATGATGGCACAGTGTATGGACACTCATCTTGAAAGATGACAGTTTGAAAGATATGTATATTATGTAGTTTCTCTCGACAGGGGCATTACCCCCTTCCTCATAAGACGACAGTGTTAAAACGACACATGTGAGGTACCAGGACTATTCTCCTTCCACAACGATTTTCTAGAACGACACTGTAAAACGACACTTTCACTGAATCATCTAAGAACAGCCATGCTTAGAAATATGGTCAGGGCCATTCTTCCTTGTAAGATGATGACAGTCTAAAAATGACACTTTGAAAGCGATGTATATTTTTTAAAGCGACAGTCTAAAAGCGACACTTCATCAGATATGTATGTTTCATGAAGCGGCAGTCTATAAACGACATTATGTCTCTATGCTTTCCATGATGGCACAGTGTATGGACACTCCATAAGACGACAGTGTTAAAACGACACATGTGAGGTACCAGGACTATTCTCCTCCCACAACGACACTGTAAAACGACACTTTCACTGAATCATACAGCCATGCTTACAAATATGGTCAGGGCCATTCTTACTTGTAACATGACGACAGTTTGAAAGCGATGTATATTTTTTAAAGCGACATTCTAAAAGCGACACTTCATCAGATATGTATGTTTCATAAAGCGACAGTCTATAAACGACATTGTTTCTCTATGCTTTCCATGATGGCACAGTGTATGGGCAGTCACATTAAATGGAATATAGCAGCTATACTCTGAAATATTTTTCCACCCACATTTATACTAAATGAAATAACATACTGTCAAATGGACTGTCAAAGCAGTTTTATTCCAGTATTAATATTTAATCTCACAAATAACACAGGTTCATCCTCCAGTGATAAAAAAAAACATGTGTAGCGGCTTTCATAATCATCCACTGACAACTTAAGCAAACTTTGTATGTAAACATGTGCATGTGCATTTCAGCTAAACCAAAAACTCTATTCTTACATTTTAACATTGGAGCACCCATACAATATCCCCGGAGGCAGTGCTCATTGCTGGCTGCAACCCCCTTGCTTCATGGAATACTCCACTGCCATATTTTTTTTATTTCAAAAAACTAAAAAAAATTGTATGCTTTCAAACCTGCATGCAGGTCTATTCCATTAATAAAGTAACGTTAACACAGTAATGTACCTGTACTTCAACATCAAAAGCAGGTTATGGAGTAGTGTACCAGCACTGGTGCATTGTGCATCAACTGTGTACAATACAGCATCCAAGTCCTGTAAAATATACCTTTCACGCAGTCCTTTTGTTGCTTGTGCAAACTTTACCTCCTTTTCACATGGCACCCACAAATACAACAAACAGAAATGACTTTTTCAAATTTATTCTCTTTGCAACTTCCTTTCTTCAACATAAACATGCCTTCTTTACTGTACAATTAAATCACATTCTGATCAGGGGGCATACAATTCCTTTTCATCTTCTACATATTTATGCACGCTTACATCACATTTTCATCAACGGGTAACTTCACATAACATGGAAATGCACATCTTCACTAGTCAAGTCCACTACATCATGAAATTCGTTGGTGTTCATGGCTAATTGACTTTTCCATTATGCTACATGTATCTAGTGGGTATCTAGTGGGACTTAAAACCAACAGCACTTATTCTTAGTGGCAGTGCAATCACGCTCTACAATTAGCTTTACCGTTCCTACTTCAAAATCGAAAAACACCAAGGCGACGTAGGCAAATCCATGACAGTAAAAACGGACAATGTGTACCAATTACGGTAACCATATACATGTAGCACACCCTTCTCAACAGACTTACAGCTTCTAATACTAACATTAACATAAAATAACCCATTCAAACTTTTACTGTTATTATACATTACAATGTATATTCAATTACACAATGTATGTGCCCTCAAGTGTCAAAGCAGTCACAGTACACCTACAGCTTTATTCACTCCAAACTTTGTATGTACAGGTGTACATGTATGTACGACGCCTACAATTGTTATGAACACAAAACTATCATTAGTCATAATTTGGACAACAATTAATATTTCATCTCACAAATAACACATAAGTTCAGCCTCCAATGATAAAAAACACAGCCTCCAATGATAAAAAACATGTGTAGTGGGTTTCATAATCATCCACTGACAACCGACAACTTCAGCAAACTTTGTATGAACAGATGTACATGTCCATTTCAGCTAAACCAAAAACTCTATTCTTACATTTAAACATTCATAAAATCACCTGGGGCAGTGCTATAACTCCTCTCCTTGCTGGAATACCCCACTGCCATATATGTTTTTATTTAAAAAACCAAAAAATAGGCCGAGGACACCGATGATGACGCCCTGTTACAAATATTTCTCATTCAGGGCAACATAAACAATGAAACGGGATTTCAATAAATTCTTAACATTTCACAATTTTTTTTATCTCTGATGCTCTTGTCACAGGACTCTGTGGCAACAGGAAAGCTTCATATGGGTACCCATCAATAACTTTGAAATAATGCAGGTCACAAGAAATACTACTGCACATTCTAACAACAAACGATACATCTACAGCTATCCATTATATCTTACAAAATCCATTTTCATGAACTATTACACCTAATTCCAATCAACGAGCCCAGCAGGATACTTCTATGGATTCTTCAGTAGAGTTCTATACACAGAATCTTTTTTGGTAATGTGTTGTAGTTTACTCACTATTTGACTGACAGTTTTATTCCGTAGAAATATACCTGTAGATGTCTTCCTCCTATCAATTTGATCCAAAATTTTGTTGTACAAAGCAGTAACATGTACAGCACTCGGCATGTGTTTACGCCTCCTTGGGTTGAAATTTATGACAGTGTATAGAACTACAACTTCAGCTTTTGTCCAACCTCTGCTGTTCAGTTTCTCTTTTCTGTCGTGTAAATATTGACTGCCAGTGTGACGTTTCAATTTTACATGTGTTGGACGTCGTTTCCGATATTTTACATCACTTCTGTTTGGTACTTCATTAACTTGACAACCATGAGGATTACAACATTTAACACAATTACAATTTTGAGTGCATGCTAAGCCACTTTTGTTACAAGGACATCGGTTAATCGTACAAAATGTCTTATTGCAGACGTTTTTTGTTGATCTACCACACCTACAACCTTTATGTTTTATGTCTATATTGCCTGCACTTTCAGAAACATCACTGGAATATCTTCCACACTCACTTTCACACGCTTCTATTTTGGTGTTGCTACACTTTGGCTCAACCTCACACTTCTTAACCCCTAACGCAGTGTAATGACCTGCACCCGAGTGATCATATGCAACAAATACTGGTTCACATGTTATTGGCTTGTCTTTTGTCTCCTGTAAAATCACCTTAACATCTGATCTACCAGTCACAACGCAGATGGGCATACCAAGATAGTTTGCAATTCCAAGAAGGAGTAAATCTCCAATTTCACCATCAAATCTCCCAGACTCTCTATATTCCCTTATGTTATCAAATTTGTCTTCTTGAACAAATGTTTTATAAAACTCAGAATTCTGTATGATGTGATCAACCACAAAACCCCTAAGATTGAAAGATAGTTCATCAGTGTCACTGGAGTTGAATAAAAGTTTCTTTTCAGCAAAGTAACTGCATAATTCTTCCATGTCCTTCTGTTCTAAAAGTGACTTTACCACAGATACAAACATACAGTTCCCATCTCTTGCAACTGGATATATCTCTAATCCTAAGTTGACAATATTTTCTTTCATTTGATCACTTACTTCATTACACAGATCATTATACGCTAAGAGTTCACCCGTGTTTCGACTTGCCCACAATATACCATCAATATTACATTCGGCAATGACAGTATGTGAGCAACGAAGGAAATCAAGACAAGTCCACAAATTAATTGCACTGTCACTCATTGCCTGTATTTTCTCCGAGTCTTCACATTCTTCACTTGCTTCGTGCATATGTGCCTCTTTCTTTTCTGATCCCAATACATCATCTTTCACTTGGCAAACTGGTACAGTTTTACTTTCTTCATTCATTCCAAACCAACACAATCTTTGAGCATTTTCACTAAACATTTGGAAGGATGATGTTATTGGTAAACAAATTCCTTTGTTGAACATTCCCTTTTCTTTGGACATGTTCCACTTGTAAATTAGAACACACAGTAAAGCTGTTGCCAGCTGTGGTGCTATTCTGCCAACAGCAAGCACCGAATGATTTAATTCATTGTGCAGTCTCTCATTATTATTTGTTCCCAATCCTGGTGGAAGATCACACAAACAGTCTCTTTGTATGTGTACTTTAAGATTTTCGATTGCTTTTAAAGCTTCTTGGCTCAAAAAAGGCACATTATCTTCAGTTTTGCAGGCAGACCACTTTTCCTTGAATCTATTTACAGCAAATGACATTTTCTCTTTACACAATGTTTTCAATTGTCGTTGTTTGCTTATATCTCCTTCTTCTCTAAACACCATCCTCAAATCTTGGAGGAACTCTTTCAAAAAAGGACTTTTAATTGGTACATGTTTTGTGATTCTTTGCACTCCATGAAACAAATCCAGTTTTATATCTGCAGACGGGTATAAATGTGCCAACTTCCCCCTCCAATGACAGCAATTGTCTAGGCATATCATTTTAATGCATGGGCCATTTTCACATTCCAATCGTTCTTTCAATTCCTTCAGTATTGGTTCAATGTTTTCAAATGCCGTTGAAAGAACAAATTTATATGTTAGAACTTGGCCGCGTTCGTTAAGAACCATAAACAGAGAATCGTACTGTTTTATCCAAGTCCCATCTTCAGGCCTGACAAAACCTATATTCACTGAAACTTTGAAGGTATGGTCACAACAAAGTGAAGTGGCTTTTAATGAACCAAAGTAATTATCATAATCAGCACTGTGTGTTGTGTAATCATCAATGAATAAGTCCTTCAGGTAATCATTGGATGGTGTTGGATATATTTTCTGGAAACTTTCAAACGAGGGAAATTCATTTTCTGCATCATGTTTGTGGTTCATACCCGGTGTCATCCTACACCATTGCTGCATGTCGAGACAGTACTGCTTCTGCCATTCCACATAGTTCTTCATTGCTTGACATTTCAATGAATCTTCCATATTCCAGAAGTTCACTCCACTTGTGATGCTGTAAAAGTGAATTTTAAGACATGAGATGAACACGTAAAAATAAATCAGGCAGCACCTAAAAGGTGCAACAACCTCTCAGCCTGACAGTTTGTCAATGTATATTGGTACACAATGATTGCAAAATGCATGTAAAAAACCCTGAAAGATTTGGTTCAATACAGATGCTTTACCAATGGCTTGTAAAAGCAGGAACACTTTAGCTTCTATCGTGTTCACATCATCGTATGGCCATTTAGCGACATTGCCAGGGAAACCACAAAAATCATCGCATGTAACCCGATTGAATAGGCTTCTTAAAATCCTACATACCACTCTCTGGCTGCAAAAGCGTGGCTTCTATCGTCTTCGCATTGTCATATATAAATTTTGTACGACGTTGCCATGGAAACCATGACAATCATCACAATGTACCCAAATTCAATAGGATTATGGCTGACCATCCAACAATCTTGTAATTTTAGCTGTATACTAAATTTGAAGTCCCGAGTTGAAACAGTTTGGCTTCTATCATGTTCACATCGTCATACAGACAATTTGTGTGATGTTGCCATGTAAACCAATTAAATCATCACAATATGCCCAACTTCGATAGGCTTGTGCTTCACCACACAGCAATCCTGTATACTAAATTTGACGTTTGTAGCTGGAATGGTTGGCTTGCATCGTCTTCACATCATATTGACATTTTGCGCGATGTTGCCATGGAAACCACAAAATCATGGTAATGTACCCAAAATCAATAGGATTGTGCTTGACCACCCAACAATCCCGTGTACCAAATTTGAAGTCTCTAGAGCCAACTCTTTGGCTTCTACAGCGGTCACCAGAATTGTTGACCACTGCACGTACATGCCCATGACAGAAACCTGCACCCCCATAAAAATTATCTTAAAGAAATGTTTTTCAATGACAAAAGTACTGTTATCTGAACAAATACCAAACATGCCATTCATTTTCACTGGCTTCTGAAATACCATACCAATACTTAAATTTGTCAGTCGTGAGTTTCGGTCGCTTTCTGCAGTTGAAATAATTGAAATTTTCCCCTTCTTTTTTCCATTGTTAAAAGTTACATGCCCATAAAACTCATGTCGCACATCATCAGCTGAAGGGCTAAGATACAGTGACCCCTACCTATTTTAGTATTAACCCAACCCTCTGGCCAACATAATTACACCAACGAGGTATGATACATGAAACTTACCTTGTTGAGATATATTCTCTCAATTTAGTGGTGTATCCGGCTTTGTGGGATAGACGAAATGGTACATTTATGCAGGGCAACAGTTGATCTGTTATCAATCTTTCCCCTGACAAGTGTATGTGCTTCGATGTCTTTTTGCATCTGTAGCTTCTCATGACCAGCAACACAGGGCCATCCATATCATATAGCCATCGTGGAGGGGAGGAAAGCATGCTTCGCCATGCCCCCAGTACAAGTTCGCTTCCATCATGTGGGCAGTATATCTTCTCCTGTATCCAAGAATACTGAGTCAAAGGATCCCAGAGCAATAATCGAGGTGTCAAATATTGCCAAACTCTGGGCTGCATTTCACCTCTCCAAACATTGCTGCCACTCAAAATTATGCATGGCACTTTCATGCCGTCTGCATTTATTCTTTCAGAAATATAATCCCATATTTCTTTTCCAAGATCCTCCACAGATGTAACATTTTTAATCAAGGATGCAGTCAAAAGGATGAGGACAAAAATCTTCAATTTAGCCATCTTGTCTGCCTATCAACTTGTATGTGTAAATGATGTGTCTATTCACGTTGTGTTTGCACATGTGAACTTCAATATGCCATATTTCTTCCAACCCTTTCAAAATGATGGACCGGTCAAAACAGAGGTATTGCACACCACCATCACCAATGTCTTCTGAAAAGCAGCAATAAAACATATGTACACAATTTCAGCTTTGCACTTTTCAACTGTAAATGAAGTTTCAACTTATTACTAACTTACAGAACCTGAATGTCATACATGTATCACATCAACTTAACTATACGTAGAAATCAAACAAACAGGAACATGACACATGTTCCTCAAGTCGTGTGTCAAAGCGGTGTCAGGCAGAAATGTATGTGAAGTCAACTGTCAAAGCAGTGTTGGAGAGCAGTGAATGTGAAGTCTACTGTCAAATTGGGATAGGACTTAGGGTTATGTATTATTAGTAACTTTTACGTTCATGGTCATTTCAGGAATCCAAATTAAATAATTTCTCCACCAAAGTGTACCTCGGGTGAAATGTTGAAACATACTGGGAGAATGATGTGCTTCAACTTCAGTGTCAGAGCGGGGTTATGGAGGAATGTACATCAAGTTGACAGTTAAAGCAGTGTTAAGGAGGAATGTACAAACTGATAAATTATCAAATCAATAACCTACACATCAGATTTATTGCTGCATAATCCAACGAACGGTTCATTCAGTGACAAACATATTCTCAACTTCTAAGTGATATGGTCACCCCTTTAATAATCCAATCACAGCATTTTTCAGCTATAGAAGTCAAATAATTTCTCCACCAAAGCGTAACTAGGCTAATGTCGAAGCTGGGTGTTCGGCATGAGTGTGCGTGAACTTGGGTTTCGAAGCACTGTTATGAAGGAATATATCTGAAGTGCAGTGTCAAAGCGGTTTTAGGGAAAAATGTACGTGCAATCGAGTGTCAAAGCATGTCAGGGAGGAATATATGTTTAGTCGAATGTCAAACCGGCGCGTTGGGGAGGAATGTACGTGAAGTCGAGTGTCAAAGCGGTGTTACGGAGGACTGTATGTGAAGTCGAATGTCAAAGCGGTGTTAGGGAGGAATCTATGTGAAGTCGACTGTCAAAGCGGTGTTAGAGAGGAATGTATGTGAAGTCGAGTGTCAAAGCGGGATTAGGACTTAGGGTTAGGTATGCTTCATAACCATCAGGTTTAGGGTCATTTCAGCTATAGAAGTCAGATAATTATCAGGTTTAGGGTCATTTCAGCTATAGAAGTCAGATAATTTCTACACCAAAGCGTAACTAGGCTAATGTCGAAGCTGTACGTGAAGTGAAGTGTCAACCAGTGTTAGGGAGGAATGTATGTTTCCTTGAATGTCAAAGCGGTGTTAGGGAGGAATGTACATAGAGTTGAGTGTCAAAGCAGTGTTAGGGAGGAATGTATGTGGAGTCGAATGTCAGCCAGTGTTAGGGAGGAATGTATGTGAAGTCGACTGTCAAAGCGGGATTAGGACTTAGGGTTAGGTATGGTTCATAACTATCAGGTTTAGGGTCATTTCAGCTATAGCTGTACATGAACTCGAGTGTCAACCAGTGTGAGGGAGGAATGTATGTTTACTCGAATGTCAAAGTGGTGTTAGGGAGGACTGTATGTGAAGTCGAATGTCAAAGCGGTGTTAGGGAGGAATCTATGTGAAGTCGACTGTCAAAGCGGTGTTAGCGAGGAATGTATGTGAAGTCGACTGTGAAAGCGGTGTTAAGGAGGAATGTACATGGACTCGAGTGTCAAAGCGGTGTTAGGGAGGAATGTATGTGAAGTCGAGTGTCAAACAGTGTTAGGGACGAATGTATGTGAAGTCGAATGTCAAAGCGGTGTTAGGGAGGAATGTATGTGAATTCGAGTGTCAAAGCGGTGTTAGGGAGGAATGTATGTGAAGTCGAATATGAAGGCGGTGTTAGGGAGGAATGTATGTGAAGTCGACTGTCAAAGCGGTGTTAGGGGGGAATGTACGTGAAGCCGAGTGTCAAGGCGGTGTTAGGGAGGAATGTATGTGAAGTCGAGTGTCAAAGCGCTGTTAGGGAGGACTGTATGTGAAGTCGAATGTCAAAGCGATGTTAGGGAGGAATGTATGTGAAGTCGACTGTCAAAGCGGTGTTAGGGAGGAAGGTATGTGAAGTCGAATGTCAAAGCGGTGTTAGGGAGGACTGTATGTGAAGTCGAATGTCAAAGCGGTGTTAGGGAGGAATCTATGTGAAGTCGACTGTCAAAGCGGTGTTAGGACTTAGGGTTAGGTATGGTTCATAACTATCAGGTTTAGGGTCATTTCAGCTATAGAAGTCAGATAATTTCTCAAAGAGTAACTAGGCTAATGGCGAAGCTGTACATGAAGTCGAGTGTCAACCAGTGTGAGGGAGTAATGTATGTTTACTCGAATGTCCAAGCGGTGTTAGGGAGGAATGTATGTGGAGTTGAGTGTCAAAGCAGTGTTAGGGAGGAATGTATGTGGAGTCGAGTGTCAACCAGTGTTAGGGAGGAATGTGTGTGAAGTCGACTGTCAAAGCGGGATTAGGACTTAGGGTTAGGTATGGTTCATAACTATCAGGTTTAGGGTCATTTCAGCTATAGAAGTCAGATAATTTCTCAAAGCGTAACTAGGCTAACGTCGAAGCTGTACATGAAGTCGAGTGTCAACCAGTGTGAGGGAGGAATGTATGTTTACTCGAATGTCAAAGTGGTGTTAGGGAGGACTGTATGTGAAGTCAAATGTCAAAGCGGTGTCAGGGAGGAATCTATGTGAAGTCGACTATCAAAGCGGTGTTAGTGAGGAATGTATGTGAAGTCGACTGTGAAAGCGGTGTTAAGGAGGAATGTACATGGACTCGAGTGTCAAAGCGGTGTTAGGGGGGAATGTATGTGAAGTCGAGTGTCAAACAGTGTTAGGGACGAATGTATGTGAAGTCGAGTGTCAAAGCGGTGTTAGGGAGGAATGTATGTGAATTCGAGTGTCAAAGCGGTGTTAGGGAGGAATGTATGTGAAGTCGAATGTCAAGGCGGTGTTAGGGAGGAATGTATGTGAAGTCGACTGTGAAAGCGGTGTTAAGGAGGAATGTACATGGACTCGAGTATCAAAGCGGTGTTAGGGAGGAATATACGTGAAGTCGAGTGTCAAAGCGGTGTTAGGGACGAATGTATGTGAATTCGAGTGTCAAAGCGGTGTTAGGGAGGAATGTACGTGAAGCCGAGTGTCAAAGCGGTGTTAGGGAGGAATGTATGTCAGGTTGAGTGTCAAAGCGGGATTAGGACTTAGGGTTAGGTATGGTTCATAACTATCAGGTTTAGGGTCATTTCAGCTATAGAAGTCAGATAATTTCTCTCAGAGTAACTAGGCTAATGGCGAAGCTGTACATGAAGTCGAGTGTCAACCAGTGTGAGGGAGTAATGTATGTTTACTCGAATGTCCAAGCGGTGTTAGGGAGGAATGTACATGGAGTTGAGTGTCAATCACTGTTAGGGAGGAATGTACGTGAAGTAGAGTCAAAGCGGTACACATGAAGCCGAGTGTCCAAGCGGTGTTAGGGAGGAATGTACATGGAGTTGAGTGTCAAAGCGGTGTTAGGGAGGAATGTACGTGGAGTCGAGTGTCAACCAGTGTTAGGGAGGAATGTACGTGAAGTAGAGTCAAAGCGTCAAAGCGGTGTTAGGGAGGAATGTACGTGAACTCTAGTGTCAACCAGTGTTAGGGAGGAATGTATGTCAAGTCGAGTGTCAAGGCGGTGTTAGGGAGGAATGTATGTGAAGTCGAATGTCAAAGCGATGTTAGGGAGGAATGTATGTGAAGTCGACTGTCAAAGCGGTGTTAGGGAGGAATGTATGTGAAGTCGATTGTCAAAGCGGTGTTAGGGAGGACTATGTGAAGTCGAATGTCAAAGCGGTGTTAGGGAGGAATCTATGTGAAGTCGACTGTCAAAGCGGTGTTAGGGAGGAACGTATGTGAAGTCGACTGTCAAAGCGGTGTTAAGGAGGAATGTACATGGAGTCGAGTGTCAAAGCGGTGTTAGGGAGGAATGTACGTGAAGTTGAGTGTCAACCAGTGTTAGGGACGAATGTATGTGAAGTCGAGTGTCAAAGCGGTGTTAGGGAGGAATGTATGTGAATTGGAGTGTCAAAGCGGTGTTAGGGAGGAATGTATGTGAAGTCGAGTGTCAAAGCGCTGTTAGGGAGGACTGTATGTGAAGTCGAATGTCAAAGCGATGTTAGGGAGGAATGTATGTGAAGTCGACTGTCAAAGCGGTGTTAGGGAGGAATGTATGTGAAGTCGAATGTCAAAGCGGTATTAGGGAGGACTGTATGTGAAGTCGAATGTCAAAGCGGTGTTAGGGAGGAATCTATGTGAAGTCGACTGTCAAAGCAGTGTTAGGGAGGAATGGATGTGAAGTCGACTGTCAAAGCGGTGTTAGGGAGGAATGTACGTGAAGTTGAGTGTCAACCAGTGTTAGGGACGAATGTATGTGAAGTCGAGTGTCAAAGCGGTGTTAGGGAGGAATGTATGTGAATTCGAGTGTCAAAGCGGTGTTAGGGAGGAATGTATGTGAAGTCGAATGTCAAAGCGGTGTTAGGGAGGAATGTATGTGAAGTCGACTGTCAAAGCGGTGTTAGGGAGGAATGTATGTGAAGTCGACTGTCAAAGCAGTGTTAGGGAGGAATGTATGTCAGGTCGAGTGTCAAAGCGGGATTAGGACTAAGGGTTAGGTATGGTTCATAATTATCAGGTTTAGGGTCATTTCAGCTATAGAAGTCAGATAATTTCTCAAAGCGTAACTAGGCTAATGTCGAAGCTGTACAGGAAGTCGAGTGTCAACCAGTGTGAGGGAGGAATGTATGTTTACTCGAATGTCAAAGCGGTGTTCGGGAGGACTGTATGTGAAGTCGAATGTCAAAACGGTGGGATTTCTCGACTCTCTATACTACAATCCCATCATACAGTACTCGCTGATTGGCTGGACCTCACCAAGAGCAAGGTCGTTGAAACAATCCGCCATATTGATAGAAGTACTCTTCCCCAAGCAAAACAAGTTCTGAGAAACCTCAATTCGCAAGAAGTTCTAGCAAATCTCCAGAGTAAATTCGTCATAGTCCCAGCAGACAAAGCTCCGAACAATATAATATTCATATGTAAATATTACTATTACCAGGTGCTGGTTAAAGAATTGAGTGTAGACATATCTTCATCAAATACGTCTACTTACTCCCAAACTG